>PVKC010022376.1:5902-17841 GCA_004027635.1 Crocidura indochinensis
CAGGGGTTACTCCTGCTCCTGACTCCATGCTCAGAAATTGCTCCTGGCAGGCACGGGGGACCATATGGGGCATCGGGATTCGAACTGGTGACCTTTTGCATGAAAGGCAAAAGCCTTACCTCCATGCTATCTCCCGGGCCCCAAGATGTCTTCTTAACCCACGAAAAACCTCTTAAAATTCAGGGGTTTGGTTCGAATCCCGGTGCCCCATACGGTCCCCCGTGCCTGCCAGGAGCAATTTTTGAGCATGGAGCCAGGAGTAACCCCTGAGTGCTGCCGGGTGTGACCCAAAAATCAAAAAGAAAAAAAAAATCAGGGGTCGTCTAGCATGCCAGTCAACGGCAAACTGAAACTTATCCAGCTTCAGAGATGAGTGATCAGCTCCCCTCTTACCAGCAGCAGCCCTCTGTTCAGCTTGCATGGAACACAGAGGAGACACACTGTCTCCTCTAGCTGTCCTATTAATCATTGCCCACCAGCCAACTGCTCTTTGAGGAGCCTTCTCCTTGATCTCAATGTTTGATGACATAGTCTTATGTTTATAAGTGACAGTTTTCCAGCTAAGTACATGCATGACATAAGCATTTGAATTAAAATTTCCTTATTTAAATAAAATCTTACATTTTCTAATTTCCATTTCGTGTGTGTTAAGAAAGTGGTAGTCTTATATGGCAAATATTGCCCAAAACCTATATTTTAACAGGAAAAGTAAGGGGTTGTCTTATACACCCAATCTTCTTATATGCCGGAAAATATGATAAATTATTTTACATTTTATTTTAAGCTACTTTTGTTTCATTGTTCATGTATGTGTCTATATCTGAATCATATTTTTTACACAATCATCTGTTCTTGGATACTTAATTTTGCTTCTAGATTTTGAGTATTGTGGATAGTATTGCAAGGAATATAGGGGTGTGAATGTCTTTTCTGTTAAGTTTTTGGATCTTCAGGTTATATGGCAAGAAGTGTTACTGATGGGTCAATGAGAAATCAGTTTCTAGTTTTTAACTGTGTCATAGTGTTTACCAAAACAAATGGAGCAATTAATATTCCCACCAGCAGAGAATGAGGTGGTGAAATTTATCTACCCCAATACTGTTCCTTCTTGTTCTGTTTGATGTGTGCTATTCTCTGTGATGTGAGTTGACATCTCATTATTGTTTTGTTTGAATGTCCTTGATTATTACATACAGGAACAATTTATTTATCTTAGTACTGGTCCACAAGAATCAGATCACATTCCTTTAGGCTGTTCTACACAGTATCAACATAATTAGCCCTGGGGGCAAAAAACCCTACTAAACATGCATTGGGGGACACAACTCCATTACTCAGCCAACTAAACTAGGAAATTTGATGTGGGAGCCTAAAGCTGTGGAGTTGCCCTGACCCCACATACAGAGGCATAGCAAGATTATCTTGACTCTGCAGTGTTTGGGGTGTGTGGGCTTAAGTGCTAAAACCTGGAGCTAAAGAAATAACTCCTTGTGAACTGGTGTTTCAAATAAGCAAAGCCTAAGCCCTGGCCTCTGTAATATCTCTGCTGTCACTGATATTATATTTTATAAGGATTATCATAAACTTTATCTATAACAGATTTTTAAATGTGAAAGTGAATATTAAATCAACATCACATAATAAAATATTATGCTTTGAGTTACTAAAATTAGTGAAATAATTATGCTTTTTAATTTATGTTTACATTATTTGTGTGTAATTATATATATCTGTTCATATTTTGGTATTTCCTCAATGACAACTAATCTAAATGTAACATGACAACATCTCTTAAGGATTATGGAACATTAGAGAATGAATGGGTAAAAGCTATCAATTATTCATGGGATGAGCTTGATGAATCATCTGCTGCATATTTAGTAACTTATTCTATCCAAGTCAAGATATATATATATATATTAATTTATTCTATGGATCAAAAATATCTCAAGAGTTAAGTAGATCTTATAAAAATTTGAATTAATTCTACTAATTAAATATGGGAATATTCATTTATGTTTTAAGTTGCAATTTTAGTAATTGCCTAAATGATTTAGGAATTATATACTTCTAAGACTATGACATCAGTTCCACTGTACATTTTTCACTTCTTTATTAAAATTCAGATGAACATTTAAGCAAATTGGTTCTATACTTTCAAGAAATCCTAGAAAACTTACTGCATATGCTCAAGTATAGGCCAACCCTCCTAATTTTACTTTAAAAACTGGAATAACTTAGTTACTCAAGTATAAGCCAAGGTGGAAAATACAGCAGCCACTGACAAATTTTAAAAATAAAAATATATACCCAAAACAATTACAATAATTGAGGAATCAGTAGGTTAAATGTTTTTCAATGTTTATTGGTAAAGAAAAAATGGTAAACTAGCGACAATAACTTTAAAACTTTAAATAAAGTGCAGAAAACTGTAGCTTAACAGGTAATCAAGCGAAATCACAAAGGTTAAAATCGTTCTAAACTGGATTCGTCCTCATCGTCATCTGTATATCCAAACAGAACTTCAGTTATATCTGATGTGAGGGTATCAGCATAGACATTGTCATCATAACTGATTTCGCAGATATCATCACTGCTGTTGGTCTCATACAAAGCACAGAATATTGTGGGTTAAATAGATCAGTGGAATATAGTTCCGTTCAGCAACCTACCTCTTCAGCTCAGCCGTGACTGTTGACTGAGCTGAAGCACCTCCCACTCCAGCAGTAGGCAGAAGATGACTAGAGACTATGCTAATTTAATTCAGTGCGCGTAAATAATCTGTATGACCCGAGTATAAAAAGAGTTTTGGGTTTGGAGCACAAATTTTGTGCTGGAAAAACTCAGTTTATACTGAAGTATATACGGTAATGGAATAGATATAACGACTTCACCTGACTATTTACAACTAACTATATATGGACTTTTAATAGTCATGCTTCTGAGATTATATACTCTGAATATATATTTAAAATATTACTTTTATCTAGGGCCACAATCAGCAGTGCTCAGGAGATACTTCTGGAACTGTGAATGGGAATTACTCCTCAAAGTGTCCAAGATCATATGATGCTGAGAATCAAACCAGGGTCAGTCATGCTAGGCATGTGCCTTAACTCTTGTGCTAATACTCAAGATTCTAAAATAATACGTTTTTATATAAAGACACTTAACACTAGCAAAAATGAAAACCTGGAATATTCACAAAAGGAGTATTGATTGATTCATGTCTAAGAGAAAACTCAAAAATAGAAAAATGTAGAAAATAAAACACATGGGCAATTCCAAACTGGAAAGTATGTGAGTAATCATGTCATTCATACACTGCTGACAGAAGTGTAAACTTAGTTCTTTCTCTAGAATACTGAGAACATATTTATCGGTAACCTAGGAAATTTTAGTCTTAGGCATTTACTGTAAGCAGTGAAACTTCATGTGAACATAAAAACTACCATAAATATTCATAGCAGTATTATTTATAGTAGTCCCAAACTAATATAAAGTAATTCAGCTGTCCTTCAGTAGGAAAATGGTCAACTTGTAGTTCATTCACAAAAATTCAACTCAGCAATAAAAATGAACAAGCGTAATGAAAGGCAACAACTTGGATGTGGAACACAAGTCATCTAAGTGAATCATATACTATTGTTAATAATATTATGATTATAGCTTTACTTAAATGAACACATTTTAGAAATGAGGAAAAGATTAGCAGTTGTTCTCAGTGGCTGGAGGAGAGATTAGTGTGATATATTTTTGACTATAAAAGGCCAGAGATGGATCCTCTTGTTGTTAGAAATGTTCAGTATTTCGTTTATGGTGATATAAAAATGATGATGCACATGGTGACCATTTGATTAGATTAGACAAATAAAAATGTGGAAATTTAGAATCAATCATATCAGTAAACTGGTTATACTTCATTATATTCGGGGCCGGGCTGTGGCGCTGGAGGTAAGGTGCCTAACCTAGGACGGACCCTGGTTTGATCCCCCAGTTCCCCATATGGTCCCGTGCCTGCCAGGAGCGACTTCTAAGCGAATAGCCAGGAGTAACCCCTGAGCGTCACCGGGTGTGGCCCAAAAACCAAAAAAAAAAAAAAAAAAAACTTCATTATATTCTAGCAAACTATTACCATTTGAAGGAAAATAAAGGGTATAGGAAATAATGTCATTTCTCATGAATTCGTAGTTTATTCTGAGCTCGACAATAAAGAAAATATACAAAGATATGTAAAAATAATCCAGTGGGTAAAGTATTTACCTTGTACACAGAGATTCAGGTTTGATCCCTAGCATTAAAAGTGGACCCCAAAATGTCAAGGTTATCCCAAATAACCAAATCAGAGAAAGTAGTAAGCACTGTATATGACCATGTATGACTCCAACCTCCCTCCCCAAACCAAAATACAGATATAAACAAATATTGGAAACACTGAAGAGTGTTTTTAGCATCATATAACATGCTTTCTGTCTTAAGTTTGCAAAGTTAAGCAAAATAAGACTATATCTTCCAATAATAAGTGTTATTTTGATAATAATAACGATGATGAAATAATATTAATAAATACAAATATCTCTGGTGATGATACAAATCTTGCTTTATATCAATATTCATCATGCCAAATTGTTTAATGTGTCACTAAATATATATTAAAATTTGGGCTGGAGCTATAGCTCAGCGATAAGGTGTGTGCCTTGCACACTGCCAACCCAGGACAGTTCCTGGTATTCCATATGGTCACCTGTGTCTGCCCAGAGCAATTTCTTTTTTTTTTGGGGGGGGGGGCACACCCAGTGACGCTCAGGGGTTACTCCTGGCTATGCGCTCAGAAGTCACTCCTGGCAGGCACGGGGGACCATATGGGAACCGGGGGATCGAACCGTGGTCTGTCCTAGGCAAGGCAGCAGGCACCTTACCTCCTGCGCCACCTCCCGGCTCCCGCAGAGCAATTTCTAAGCACAAAGCAAGGAACAACAGCGCCACTGCATGTGACTATATAAAACAACTATAAAATAAGGCAGAAAAATTGGTCAAAGTTACTGAAAATTAGAGAGAGATTTTGTAGGAGTCTAATTAAATTATTAGATCATTGGAGTTAAGGGTGCAGTGGAGAGGTAGCTTTCTTGTCTAAGGCCAACAAAAGCAATATCTGTCGATATATATTGTCCCTCACTGAACCCTATCAGAATTGATCTCTGAGCATAGAGCCAGGAGTAGTCCAAAAGCAAAATATATATATATTTAAATATTAAATATATATATTAAATATATATATATATATATTTAAATATTATATTTCTCTTTTTTATATGGATTTTGGACCAAATTTGAAAATGATTAGGAGTTGCTCCTGACTCTGCTCTCAGATATTATCCCTAAGGCCTGAGCAAAGGCATAGCAATAGGATATTTGCCTTGCATGTAGCCAACCCAGGACAGATGCAGGTTTGATCCCTAGCTTCCGATATGGTCCCCGAGCTTGCCATGAGCAATTTCTGAGCACAAAGTCAGGAGTAACCCCTGAGTATTTATGGGTGTGACCTAAAAAAAAACAAACAAAAAAAATTACCCTGGTTAGATAGGGGTTCTATGAGATACCAGGGATCAAACGTGGGTTAGAAAATACAAGTTAAAGGATATACCTATTGTGCTTTTTTATTAGCCAGTAAAATATATATGTAAACATATAAATAACTATAAATACATAGAAAGAAAGAAATATATAAAAAGAATGTAAATATTAAATTTATGATATATTTAATAAATATATAGAAATATATATTTTATATAAAGAGAATTTTTAAATCATATAGTACCAAACCAGGGTAGTTTTAAAATTTATAAAATTTTTATATTTAGGGGCCCGGGAGATAGCATGGAGGTAAGGCGTTTGCCTTTCATGCAAAAGGTCATTGGTTCGAATCCTGCTGCCCCATATGGTCCCCCGTGCCTGCCAGGAGCAATTTCTGAGCATGGAGCCAGGAGTAACCCCTGAGCACTGCCAGGTGTGACCCAAAAACGGAAAAAAAATTTTTTATATTTAGTCAAAACTACTGTAAAATTTAATCAGTTAAATTATTTCTATCAAAGGAAAATACTGATTAGAAGACGAATTAAGGATTACTGGGATTCAGAAGAAAGGGACTGAGAATAATGGCACTTAAGAAAACTGGGTATTAAAAATTAATATTCGTCATTTAAGTATAACTACTTTCAATGTCTTGACTGTAGTTCCAGAACAACAGTCCATGACATAGCTGAGAAAGACAACTGGTGCCTGATAACACTTAGTTTACAGCTGTGGGCTTAACATCACATGTAACAGAGTAGTATGCTCAGCTTAAAGTGTCCATGAAAGTCCAGCCTTGTTAAGTAAAAGTTAAAGCAATTGTTTGGAGTGAAGTGACTAGTGGATTTTTTTAAAGTCAAAAAAAAAAAGAAAAAAAAGATAAAGTTTCAAAGCAAAAATAGAGGAAGTGTGGGGGTGATTGCTGACTGATAGATTGTTTATTATAGCAGAGAGTAACAGGAAGAAGAGAAATGGGTATCAGAAAGAAAAAAAGCATATTAATCTTTTATTTTGACCATGTACTAAAATATTAAAGGCCAGTTATCCATACAACAGTGTAAGTTATGTCTCATATGAATGTGTGAAGTAAAATTAAAAAGAATAAATTACATTTGTCAGTATACTTTGGTAGCAACAATATTAATCACCTTCTATTAGAGACAAATCCCCCACCCCCCATATACATGCACCTACACACACAGACATTAGTACAGTAAAATGTGAATTTGCCCCAGAATATACAAGTAGAGGAGTGCAAATAGCAGGAAAAATAAATTAATCCTTTGCTAAGAATTTCCTGCCATATCAAACCAATATAGGACTTTTAACCTTGATTAAAGATACTCAGTTACTTATTGTCTTAAAATGTGAAGGATTTTTTTTTTGTTTTCTGGGGGAGGCCATCCCAAAAAACGATCAGGGGTTACTCACGGCTATGCCCTCAGAAATCACTCGTGACTTGGGGGACCATATGGGCTGCTCAGGGATCGAACTGCGGTCCATCCTAGGTCACCACATGCAAGGCAAACACCCTATCGCTTATGCCACTTCTCTGGCCCCATAATTTGAAGTTTTGAAGGAAATATGTTTAGAAGCATGTTTTGTTATTTCACATTAGGTAAACCCTTTAATGTTCATTAATTTATATAAATAGAAAAATGTCAGAACTCTTAAAGATGTGTGATCAGTTGAACTGTTGCACAACAAATTTAATGAATGAAATTCTATGCTCAAGTGCATTAAGATACAACCATATATAATTTATATTCACTACTGGTGTGAATGCTATCTGTATCAACCCCTCTGGAAAACAATATGAAGGGGTCTCAGTAAATTGAGAGTCAAAATACCATATGACCCAGCAATCCCATTTTTGGTATGCAGCGCCAGGACAGAAAAACATTCATTCACGCAGTGGTCCTCAAACAACGTCCCATGGGCCACATACTGTATTTGTTCCCATTTTGTTTCTTCACTTCAAAATAAGATATATGCAGTGTGCATAGGAATTTGTTCGTAGTTTTTGTTTTTACTATAGTCCGGCCTCCAATGATCTGAGGGACAGTTTAAAAAGTTTCAGGACCCCTGATTCAAAGGGGTTATATATATATAACACCACTTTTTACAACAGCTCATAATTGGAATCAATTTAGGTAACCAATAATATATAAATAGATCATGACTATTTTGTACATATATACAGCATAATGCTACATAGCTGTAAGGTATGATGCAATCATGCAACTTGCTTCAAAGTGGATGAAACCGGATGATATCATTATAAAAAGATATCATTAAAAAATAAACCAGAAGAAAAATAAATACAGGTCAATATAACTTGTATGTGGTATTTAGAAAAGCTATATGATGGAATACATTGATTTAAATGAGGTTGTCTACATATTACTGATTAAATTCATATTATATAAATATATCATATATAATATTTAATATACATTTATTGTATTATATATTCAAATGTAATATGTTAATTATATTATTGAATATGTATTTGATTTAATATATAATAAATATATCCAGATTATAGTGACTAAAAGAAATCAAGTGTAACCCTGAGTGCCACCAGGTGTGGCCCTAGAACCAAAAAAATAAATAAATAAATAAAAAGAAATACTATATGATTAAAACTGAGCTAGAAATAACTTTGTAACTTTTTAACTGACTTTGTTAAGAAATAAATATCAATGAGTAAAATTAAAATAAGTTGGGTATATTTCAAAAATAAAAATATAATATTATGAGGCCAGAGTGATAGTATAGTGGTAGGGTATTTGCCTTGCACTATGCCGATCTGGAACAGATCCTGCTTCAATCCTCAGCATCCTATATTGTCACCACATCCTGCCAGGAGCGATTTCTGAATGCAGAGCCAGGAGTAACTCCTGAGCCACCAGGTGTGGCTCAAAATCAATAAAAATAAAAAATATATCAATATTGATATCTATGATACCAGATATCATCGATAATATACATATACATTTCTGTCATTTTTATGCAAAGCTGTACTTTGTCCAAAAGATTTTGATTTCTATATGAGATACATTACTGTGATCTACATTACTCAAGTTTTAGATAAAATAAGACAGACAGATGTCTGAATGTCATCATTCCATTCAATCTTAAAATAGTATAGGATGTTTGGAGAATCCAAAGAACTAAATCCTGTTTTTACAAGTCAGTGTCATTAGTGTGGTCCTTAGCATTGCATAAACCCTTAATTCTCCTGAATATTGTTGGGCATAGTCTTAAAAATATTAAATAATAATAATAAAACAAAACAGAACAAAATATATTAATCTTATTTTTCATGGAGTAATTTGAACTTGGTCAGTCAATCTTAATAATAATTTATTTAATTTATTACTTAAAAAGAAATTTCTAATAAAATATATCAATGAGTGCTATAAGGATTTTTTAATTTATTACTGTGCCTATAACAACTATTAGAGAAATGCAATTTAAAATCTCATTCACTACTTAATATATATTGATTCACCTTAAATATTTCTGATGATACATAATTTCCTGTATACATGCATATATGTATAAATGCATTCCTGTCAGTGATTTATGCAAACATGAAATAATTATTTGTATAAAGATACTTTTGGGGTCATAGAGATTGTATAGTGGCTTGAACGCTGGCCATGCATTGATTCACCTAATTTCAATACCCAGGAATCTAATAGTTTCCCAAGCACACCAACAGTGATCATTGATTCACAAAAAAAAAAAAAAAAAATTCAATAACTTTCAGTATGACAATAGATAAATTAATTAATTAATTAATTACACAATGAGCTTTCAATGTATAATTAAAAACATTTGTTTTGGAGGATTTTCCTTCATTCCTTTATTAGGTTTGTTTTATATATTTCTTTATAAACAGTGAATATTTTGTAATCTTAACATAGCAAGGAGGAGAAAGATCTGATCTTTTTTGAAAATCTCTAAAGACCAATTTGAAATATTTAATAAGGCAATTTATCACCAAGAAAATATTCTCTTGGATTATACATCATTATGCATGAATTGTCAGGGTTCACAGCTTTGTTTAAAATCTCAAGTGACTAAATGTTACCAAAAATTTTGAATAAAAATAAGTTGATGATTTATGAATGTTAAGGGTTTCTCTCTGAAGGCATCTCTTAGGGTTTAAGTCTCAGAAGATATTCCTAGGCTTTAATAAAACTATAGATATCAAGATAAAACTGAAATTTCATTCCTTGCATGAGAATTGCATTTTTCCCACAGAGATATAGTACAGCCTTCCAGACATCATTTAATTTAAAAAAAATTGATTGTTCACCCAAGAGTCATTATAATCCTGCAAGAATACTTAAGGAACATCTGGGTATCAAAATAAAAATGTGTTATATTACTCAATGTCTTAAGTCATGACTATTTTTAATTTCTGTATATTGTCAAAGGCTTCCTGGTAAGGTAAGTTTTACATTATTAAACTTATTTTTCATTGATCCTCTCATATGGAAACAATACCAACTAAGAAAATAATGTACATTTATTGCCTGTATTATTTAAACCTTCATCATTAAACATATATTGTTTTCTTTGTAAATATTTATAATGAACATTCATTATTCCTTTATATCACTGTTATATCATCTGATTAATAATGAAATAATGATAAAGCTGCAGTTTATGATATACAAATAAAATTTTGAAGTTTAAAAGATCACAGAGATAACAATTAGAGAATGATCAATTCAAGACTGACATTTTATTCATTTTTTAAATTATTTTATTTAAATACCATGGTTATAAGGTTCTTTAAAATACAGTTGAGTTTTGTTAATGACTGAATTTCTGCCACACAATGTACAATACCCTTCACCAGTGAACATTTCCCAACACTGATGCTCTCAATTTCCCTTTCTTCCTCCCCTCTGCCTGATTCTGAGTTTAACCTATTTGTTCTCTCTCTCTCTGTGTCTCTCTCTGTCTCTCACTGTCTCTCTGTCTCTCTCTCCTTCCCTTCTCCTTCTCTCTCTCTGTCTCTATCTTTGTCTCTGTGTTTCTCCTATTTTACCTTTAGACACTGGTTTGCAATATTGTTACTGAAATGGGGATATATTGCCTATTGCTATTCCTCCTTTTTGCACTCAGTTCTTGTCCAAAGTGATTATTTCCAACTATCATTATAATAATGGTCCCTTCTCTGCCTAGATAAAATTCCCCTCTCTTTGCAGCAAGCTTTGTACCATGGACTGGACCTCCTGGCTCTCCTCTTAATTGTCTTAGATATGATAACTATACTCATGTGTATTATACACCACTAATAAGTGAAATTATATAATATACTCTCCACAAATGACTATCATCTCTATATATTTCTGTATCATCTTTCTATCAACTATGTCTATTATCTCTCTCTATCTATGTATCTATGTATCTATGTATCTATCTATCTATCTATCTATCTATCTATCTATCTATCTATCTATCTATCTATCTATCTATCTATCTATCTATCATCTAACCTACCTACTAATTGACCTATCACAAATACAAGCTAGTCATTTGCTAAATTTGTGCATGTGTAATCTAGGTAATTGTTATATTTCTTTTTTTATTTTTTTTTTTTTTGCCACACCAGGTGACACTCAGGGAATAATCCTGTCTGTGTGCTCAGAAACCACTCCTGGCTTGGGGGACCACATGGGGCGCCAGGGGATCCAACTGCTGCAGTCTGTCCTAGGCTAGTGCTTGCAGGCCAAATGCCCTACCGCTGCACTACAACTCCAGCACCTATTATTGCTGATTTTATAAAAAAACATTTCTTATCAAATTAGAATTTTTATCAATAAATTTATTGAATTTTCACTTTGTAGAAAATGTTTGTCCTTTTTCAATCTTGAAAATAGAAGTAATTGATAAACCTTAACATTTTTTTGAAATGTTTAGTGTTCTAAACTAAATTTTCCATCAGTGGAAAAAACAAAATTATTTACCATATGAGACGCATACACAACAAATTACAGAAGAAAATACCAAGGTAGAAATATTCTGTACTTAAATCTGAAACAATGGAGTAAAGATTAAAGTGTTATCTTTGAAAATGGGCAACCCAAATACACCCCCTAGTGCTAGACTCTGAGCAGTACCAGCAATGATATAGTCATTATTAAGCCTGAACATCACTTCATAATACCCCAAAATTCTAAAATCAAACAGCAGATATCAATATCTTTTACTTTTTGCTTACCAAATATACTTAAAATCATTTTGAAGAGTTTATGAGTAGATTGTAATGTATTTTCATATATTGCTATATTTCAAATCCATATTATATTTATCTAAATAAGTGTGTGCATATGCATACAATA
>PVKC010022377.1:0-17824 GCA_004027635.1 Crocidura indochinensis
TTTGTGGGGAGTCCTGCTGGGACAACCCAGGCAACCCCAAAGAGGCGCCTCCTCGTCATCATCCACACACCTTCTGCCCCGGCCCTGAGCCTTCCTGCTGAGGGATTCACACACATAGAAACAACTCAAACTTGTCTCCCAGTAGGATGACAGCTTTTAGATAGTGTTTTTAAATATTCATCCTTTATTTGGACTTAATTTGTTTGTTAGCTTTGCCCAGGGGCTGCTCTCAGCCAGTTGCTTGGGAGTCACTCCCAGCAGTGCTCCAGGGACCATGTGGCGCTGGGGATGGAATTTAGGCTTCCTACAAGGAAAACTGCTCTCTGGTCTGTTAAGCTATCTCTCAAGCCCCTTGCTTATTCTTCTCTCTCTCCTGAGGACAGTCAGGTGTGGTCCCAAACCAAAACCAAATAAATGAAGCTAGAAGGAACTTGAAGCCCTCACATTCATAGCAGGAATATTTCAATATTCACAGCCCAGAAGAAGATGCTCTGGGCCTCCTCACATATGCAAGACAAGATAGGGGTTGGGCCACTGACTTTCTCCCTGTCTGGCTCCAGAAAACTCAGGAAAGCTAGTCTCCTCTCCTTGGATCGAAAAGCAGTTCTCTATGAATTTCTTTCAGTTTGCAGAAACATATTATTATGGCTCTTATGTAAAGAATGAAGTTGCATAGTGGAAGAGGTGAGAGTACAGCAGGTAGAAAATTTGCCCTGTAAAGCAGAAGACACAGGTTCAATCCCAGTAGTCCATGATTTCTTGAACCCTGCCAGGAGTGATCCCTGAGCACTGTAGAGTGTAGATCTCCCCCCCTTTTCCCAAAGAAGCTGGGGCTACCTATAAATGCAAAAAACCAGGGCCATGTTTATGTCAAAAGTAGTTTCTGGGGGTTTAAAGATGGCAGGAAGAGACCGTGGGATTCTTGATGGGGGACCCTGGCTAGAGATGCACATGGAATGGCAGTTCTGCATGAATAAAAGGAATGTTGGGAATATCACAAAAAAGTTAATTTTAGAAAAAAAGGGAAGGCAAATATGCTTCGTGATATAACTAAGATTCATAATATCCACTAAAATAAACAAAGAAGATAGTTTCTAAGACTGGGGAGATTTCACAGGGGTTAAGGGTACATGCATTGCATTGGGCATGGCCCCAATAAATTAGAAAAGTAAAAATAAAGATGGTTTATCATAATTTTTTGTTGTTGTTTTTGTGTTTTGAGCCACACCTGGTGACATTCAGAGGTTACTCCCAGTTATATGCTCAGAAATCATTTCTGGCTTGGGGACCATAAGGGACACCGGGGGATCAAAACGAGGTCCATCTGGGTCAACCACATGCAAGGCAAGCACCATACTGCTGCACTACTGTTCCGGCCTCCATAAAATTTTTTTGTTTTTGTTTTTGTTTTTGGGTCACACCCGGCAGTGCTCAGGAGTTACTCCTGGCTCCATGCTCAGAAATTGCTCCTGGCAGGCACGGGGGACCATATGGGGCACCAGGATTCGAACCGATGACCTTTAGCATGAAAGGCAAACGCCTTACCTCTATGCTATCTCCCGGGCCCCCATAAAATATTTTTAATAGTATTTTAATGGCATTTTGCTTTGAGGACCACACTGAGCATGACTCTGAGGTTATTCCAGCTGGTGGCTGAGACTCACTCCCAACAGTGCCAGGGAGGGAACTTTGAGCTCCTGCACACAGAACAGACATTTGTTAGAATTCTAGAGGGAAGAGGATCTTCTATTTTTGATCTTCTCAAAAATAATTAAAGAGGGGCCAGAGCAATAGTGGGGAGGGCAAGTGCCTTGTACGCGGCAGGCAGACCTGGTTCAATCCCCAGCATTTTATATGGTCCCCCAAAGCTGCAAGGAACAATCTCTGAGTGCTGCCAGGTGTGGCCCAAACACCCTCCTCAAATAATAACTGAAAAGGATGGACTGGAAAGAGAGCACAGCAGGAGAGTGATTGCCTTGTAAGCTGCTGCTGATCCTGGTTCAATCCCTGCCATCCACTTGGTCTCAGGAGCCTGCTAGTGTGATTCCCAAGCACAGGTTCAGGGGTAACCCCAGTACTGGTGGGCATGCCCCCCCAATCCAATAATAATAATAATAATTGAAGAAACAATATCTGAAAGTTTCAGAATTTATTGAAAGAAACAAAACCTACCAATTCAAGATAGACATCATAAAGCCCACAGCCAGGTGCCAGAATGATAGTCCAGCAGGTCAGGTGCTGAGAGCAGACAGCAAAACACTGAGTTATTTCTCAGTGGTACATGTCCTTTCTATTTCAATGTTTATGATCTCCTTTTCTCAATACGACAATCATCTGTAACATTTAAAATCATACTTAAATCATACTTAACTCATGTGCATTAATATTTGCAGAAATTCTTACATTGGTATTGAAAAACATAACTACTAAAGTGTATAGAGGATACAATTCTAAAGGTTTATGTGTTAACAAAATCAATGTATACTGTTAGAAAAAATTTTAAAAATATTTACAGTATTTCTGAGTAGGAGTTGTTCTAGTTATAGGGGAAATGGAGTAAGTGAATCTACCCTGCATCCACACACACTAAAGCCTTGCATGTGGGTCTGCGTTCAATCCTGAGCTTCACCAGGAACATTCCTGAATGCAAAACCAGGATTAAGCCCTGAGTGCTGCTAAATGTAGTGAAGGGAAAGGAAAGCAAGAGTAGGGGAGGGGAGGGGAGGCAGGAGAAGGGAGGGAAGGAGAATGGAGGAGGAAGAAGGGAAAGAAAGGGGAAGGATAGAAGGGGAGGTGGAGAGGAGAGGGAAGGGAATCCACCAAGGATAACTAGTCAGAATCAAATTGCTGATGGTCAAAGATAAAGACCAAACCTTGAGAGTTAGAAAATTCTTCTCTCCTTTGAGGGAAACATGCTTTAAACAACTGCAGATTTTTCTCAGGATCCCTGGAGGCTGGAAAGCAGCAGTGAGCTCTCTCTAAAAAGTAAGAGGAAAGGGCTGAAGAGATAGTACAGGGGCTAAGGCACTTACCTAAAATATGGTCTCCAGAGCACCACTGGGACTGATGCTGAACACAGTGCTAGATAGCACCATTGGGTTTGGGAAAACAAACCTTTTCTCATTGCAAAATTTAAGCTCATCTCATAGAAAGTCAGGCCAATAAGATATTTATAGGAGTTGAAGAGCTAGTACATTGGTTGAGGACTTACCTTGCATGCAAGGTGACCTGTTGTTTGGCCTGTGTTTGGTCCATGGTATCCCATATGGTCCTCTGAGGAGTAACCCCTGAGCACTACGGATGTGGCCCCAAAACAAAAAAACAAAATGATAAACTCACAAGTCTTGGCTATGGCTCTTACCTTCCACTATGATGCCAAATAACAAGCATAGAATAACATGCCGAGAGTCCTTGGAGGGAATTGTTTCAAACTGCAGCCATCCCTGATTCTGACTTAGATCAAAGTAAAACCATTTATGTTTCTGGCACCAATACCTTCAACTGACCTTGCTGCTGAATGTTTATTATGATTTTTGTGCTGCAGCACACTCCAAGTTCAAAGTAAGATGGATATATCTTAGTAATACACGGTGGAGAAAATCAATTTCTGTGATGAACAGTGGGCTTCTTGTCCTGTCTGAGGCAGTGTGGGTGAGGTCATCGGAGCACAGCATAGTTGCCCCCAAAAAGTGCTCTCTTCTTTCTCTCCCCCTATCTCTTCCCCCTTCTAACCCCAGCTGGAACCATTCTTTTCTATAGGAATGTATGCCCTCATTTATATTTTACAATACTCAGTAGGGCGTTTGCCTTGCACGTGGCTGATCCAGGACAGACCTGATTGGATACGCGGCATCCCATATGGTCCCCCTAACCAGGTGCAATTTCTAAGCACATAACCAGGAGCAACCCCTGAGTATCATCGGGTGTGGCCTACACCCTCCCTCGAAAAAAGAATACTCAGCCCTAATAACAGTGTTTCTGTGAGGCTTGATGTCCTTTTAAAAGAGAGCCCAGAGTGCCCTTCACCTCTTCTACCAGGGAAGAAAACAGGAAGGGAGCCAGATAAAATCAAGGAGAAAGACCATGCAAATACCAGTTCCTCGGTTTCCCAGATCCAGCACAGGAAGCAATCCAGGCCATTATCTGCAAGCTGCCCATGTGAGGCAGGCATCTCGCTAGTGCAGACCACACAGATGAGACCTTTATCTGAGGAAAGTTTTCAGCGGGGAGGCCTGTCAAGTGGGGCAGAGAAAGAAAAAGATAAATTTGGACTTGTAGAGACAGGACTGGAAAAGATGGTGTATAGACGTTATTCTACGCTGAGAGCAAAAAAGGAAGATGGAGAGATGGAGGGAGGAACAAAGGGAGACGAGAGAAAGAGAGTGAGCAAGAAGAGTGGTGCAGAGTCTAACGGTACCGAGTTCAAAGTGGGAAAACTAAACACAATGGAGAGGGTAGATGAAGCCTGCATCAGGTCTGAGACAGACACCGAGGGCAGGGTGCTTGCCTTGCACACAACCAAGACAAGTTTGATCAATGGCACCCCACCTGGTCATCTGAGCACCATCAGGTATGACCCAAGTGCAGCAACAGGAGTAACATGAGAACCACCGTGACTCAACCCTCATCCCCCCCAAAAAATCATCAGAAAGAAATGCTGTAGATCATATAACTAAATGCCTGGCTAGACCCAAAAGCTGATTATGTTTTTTTCCCTCTCCTCCCTCTGGTCTCTTACCCAGGGGGATGAAATATTATGAAAGGGGGGGTTTGCTGTACTGGGGAGTGGCAACAGTAGTCGTGGGACACAGGATGGGAGAGGGAGATGGAAGTTCCTAGAATCACCTGGACAAGAACTACTAAGGTCTGATCCAAGGGAGGAGCCACAGGAGAAGGGAGGCTCACAGCAGGCTCAGGACTTTGGGGCAGTGGGAGGGAAAAGTGAGGTTTCTGGTCTGACCTTCTCTAGAGTTTTCTTCAGAGCCTCCTGCACCCTAAAGATTCTGGGTAAAGTGTCCCAGACACACCCAGACTCTCTGGTCTCTATGGGACACAGAGCTAACATGTTCCCCGCAATGCCAGGGATCAGCACTGTCAGGCTGCAAGCAGCTCAGGGCGCTCTGCTTCTACAGGGGAGACTGCCGTAGTTCATTTCACAAGGGGCCCTCAGCCTGGCAGGACCAGCCAGATGTGTCCACAACTTCCCCACTCCCATCCTGATGATTTCCACTTCCAAGCCCTTGAGTTAAAAGGTCAGATAAATAGCACAATGGGGAGGGCATTTGTCTTGCATGCAGCTCACCTGGATTTGATCCCTAGCAAGAATGCTAGGTTCTGAGCACCACAAAAGTGATCCCTGAGCACAGAGCCAGGAGTAACCACTGGGGAGTGTGGGTGCCACATCCCCAGAAAAAAAAATACTCTAATACAGTACATACATGACCCCATCCACCTGGGTTTCTCCTGCAGCCTCTGCTCTTGGAGGGATAACACCATCACTCCAGGCCATGCCCACCATGCCCAGCCCTCCACCACGGAAGTATCAGCCTGTGTGCAAGGCACCAGCTACCAAGAGGCATTTGCTCAGTCATGTCAGATTAATGACTTCGTCAGACTGCTCAGGAACACCTCTGAGAACCCAAGAGGTAGGGCACAGGACTTGAATACTGTCCACTTTAGTTTGCTCTGGAGACCTCATCCCCACTGCAGCACTGCTAGAGGACACTCTTTTCTGTTTTGTTTTTTTGGGTCACATCTTGTGGTGCTAAGGGTTAATACTTCTGGCTCTGCATTCAGGAGCCATTCCTGGCAGTGCTCAGAGGACCATAGGATGCCAAAGATTGAACCAAGATGGGCCACGTGCAAGGAAATGCCCTACTGCTCCGGCCCACCAGGAGGCACTCTTGAGCACAGAGCCTGTAGTCCCTGAGCTCTACAGGCTGTGGTAGTATGTGACCAGAATGCTTTTGAACCCAGACTTTGCCTAAGAAGATCGCCCCAGCCCCATCTTTCCTTTCTCCACCCACCTCCTCCTGTAAGGGTAATAGCAGCTTCAGCTCCCAACTTGGCCTCTTGGCCTTGATCTGGAAATTGATCATCCAAAGTTCCGCTTAGGGGGCCCGGGAGATAGCATGGAGGTAAGGCGTTTGCCTTTCATGCAAAAGGTCATCAGTTCGAATCCCAGTGCCCCATATGGTCCCCTGTGCCTGCCTGCCAGGAGCAATTTCTGAGCATGGAGCCAGAAGTAACCCCTGAGCACTGCGGGGTGTGACCCAAAAACCAAAAAAAAAAAAAAACCAAAGTTCCGCTTAGAACACAAAGCAGGGGAGCTGGCCTGCATGGCGCCTGAGAGCACACTCGGTCCTTCTAAAAGCTTGTTATTGTTGAGGCCCTGCGCGCAAAAATGAATTTAGAAAAAAAAAAAATCAAAACAACAAGACAGATAGCAGGAGTGAGGCCTCCACTAACAAAGGCTGTCAACTGGAACCAATTTGGACAGCTCGGCTCAGTCTCAGCTCATGAACTTCACTTTACCTCAGAAAATTCTCTCTCCCTTACACATAAACCCCGCCCCCATCAAAAGCATCGTACTCATGCACACAACCCTTAGCACTATCGTTTCACCATGAAAGGACCTTTGCTCTCTTTCATGTGAGGACTCATCCCTGTGATTTTAATCTCAGCGACTTAATGCCTTTGGAAAATTCTTGGATGGGTGCCTCTTAGCTGCCCAACCCCCTGCCTGGAACATATGAGATTGATTTTCAAAAGCCACTTTGGGTGATTGATTCTCAGGAGAAGAAAAGAAAATTCCAGTAACAGTTCTTGGGGCCTCTGTTTACAACCACCATTTATCACTTAAGTCCCCCTCTGTGTTACGCTTTCCTTTATTTTTCAAGGCCTCCAAATGAAAAGATCTGAAGCCCCCACCCAGAGTGCTAACATGGGTTCAATTCCTGGCATCCTATATGTCTCCTCTCAAGCCCACCAAGAATAATTCCTGAGCACATACCCAGGAGTAAGCCCAGAACACCACAGGGTTTGGCACCAAAACGAAACAGCCATCAGTCAAAAAGAAAAATCTCAATAGGTAATTCACATTCTCCAAATATTTTATGGAAGACTTTCATTTCTGTTTAAACATGCCGTATATGTGCACGTGTCTACACAAATACACAATTTTTTTTTTTTTTGCAATACCCACTTTACCATTGAGCCACATCCTTGGCCCGACATACTTGTTTCAGTCTAGACTCCTAACAATCACCTCTGATATCAAGTTCTCTGTAAGACTCTTAAGACTTGTGAGGCAAGTTCATGGGCTGGAGTGATGGCACAGCGGTAGGGCTTTTGCCTTGCATGTGGCTGACTCAGGATGGACCTCAGTTCGATGCCCACTGTCCCATACGGTCTCCCCAAGCCAGGAGCAATTTCTGAGAGCATAGCCAGGATTAACTTCTGAGTGTCACCGGGTGTGGCCAAAAAATAAATAAAGGCAGAATGATGAGAGCCTGTGGTGTTTTGTACTAGGGAACATGCAGGGCTGCAGACAGTGGTAGGTAGAACTGTGTCCACTTTCATACTGTGAATGGAATCTTCATCAGATAGGGCTGTTCGAGTTAGTTAAGACATATTCATGCTGGAGTCTGAGAGCCCTTAATCTAACTGGAGGGAGTCCTTGTAAGAGAGGCACCCTGAGGACACACACACACAGGGTGGACGTCATGTGAGAGTGAAGAGACTGGAACACTGTCTCAGCAAGGGAAACCAGGGACAGTCAACAACCCCGGACCTGCCTTTACCACATGAAAGCATGATAATAATAAAGCTTTCAAGGGTAGTCCTTTGCTCATTCTAAAAGACTGCCGTTAATCAGACCACATTTGGGTGCAGAGCAATAGAACAGCAGGTTGGGCATTTACTTTTGCACATGGTTAACTCAGGTTTGATCCCTAGCATCCTTACATGACTCCCTGAGCACTGCAAGGAGTAACCCCACACAATAGCCAAGAGTGGTCCAATTCTCCCCCTCTCTACCAAAAAGAGATGATCTCAGAAATGTGAATGAAAAATAACTAGTAAGACATACTATAGTGCTTAGAGAAGCAACAGTTAATTTCTAACTATGGCAGGTCTTATTCCTTGAGTAATGTTACCCTCACCAAAGAGCTAATATTTCATCTGAGTCGATGTTACCAGAACTCTTGGAGCAAAAAACAAAGCACATTTGATTCATCAAGCAATTAAATTGCTCATTAAACTTTTGCTACCTGACCTGAGAGAACAGTGTTACTGAAGTGACGTTAGACAATGTTCACATGGTTTGTGTTAATAGCTCTAATCCATTTAAAAGTCATGTACTGATAATGAAGTTGCTTCTGCCTTTTAGAACATCTTTGAACACAAATTGCATTAACACGATGTCTCAGTTGGTGCCTCAAGAGTAACAGAGTTATTTACTGCTTAAAGTCATGATTCTAAAAAAACAGTAACTTTTCTTTTCCCTCAAAATACTGTAGATGATGATGCTTGGAAGTCACACGATCATCGAGTCAGTGACCATCTTTTATGTTTTTGATTTCCAAAAACATATTTATATTTATATTTTTGAGATGTGACTGTACCAGAAGCAGTACTTTGGCAAGGGAACCTAAGTTTTAATGAAAATAGTTGCTCAATATTGCAAAAGAGGATCCAGAAAAATCCAGAGAGATCCAGGGCTTAGGGCACTTGACTAGCATGCAATAAGGCAAAACTTGGTTCAACCCAAAGTACCAAAGAAGGCCCCTGCATGCACTCTGTGACCCTGAATACAGAGTCAGGAATAAGTCCTGAGCATACTAGTGTGGATTCCCAATTTTCTTTTTTATGTATATAAAATCTTTAAGCACCATTATTACAAACATGATTGTAGTTGGGTTTCAGTCATAAAAAGAACACCCCCGATTCACCTGTGCAACATTCCCACCCCCACTTGCCCCATTTCCCAACCCCTACCTGTATTCGAAACAGGTATTCTATTTCACTCATTAAGATAATCATGATAGTGTAATTATTTCCCTAACTGCACTCACTACTCTTTGTGGTGAGCTTCATATTGTGAGCCAATCCTTACGGCCCTCTACTGTCTCTAGGAATTATTATAATGTCTTTTAATTTTTCTTAAAACCCATAGATGAATAAGACTAAGTCTATCTCACTCCCACTTATTTCACTCAACATAATAGATACCATGTACATACACATATAGGAAAATTTCATGACTTCATCTCTCCTGACAGATGCATAATATAACATTGTGTATATATACCATAGTTTCTTTAGCCATTCATCTGTTGAAGGGCATCTTGATTGTTTCCAGAGTCTGGCTATTGTAAATAGTGTTGTGATGAGTATCAGTGTGAAAGAGATTTTTGAATTGTATTTTTGTGTTCCTAGGGTATATCCCTAGGAATGATATAGTTGCACTGTATGGGAGCTCAATTTCCAGCTTTTTGAGGAATCTCCATATTGTTTTCCATAAAAGATGGACTAGAGGGCATTTCTACCAGCAGTGAATAAGAGTTCCTTTCTCTCCACATCCCCGCCAGCACTGATTGTTCTTGTTCTTTGTGATGTGTGCCAGTCTCTGTGGTGTGAGATGGTACCACATTGTAGTTTTGATTTGCATCTCCCTGATGATTAGTGACATGGAACATTTTTTTCATGTGTCTTTTGGCCATCTGTATTTTTTCTTTGAGGAAGTGTCACTGCACGTAACATGGATGTCTCCATTATTAAGGGAAGCACACACCAGACATGTCTATTGGCTTTCCTGGTGCAGTGTCTGATTTCCTCCAAAAAAATATATCAGCCAGAAGTCCGGTTGGAGAAGTCAATCATAACCCCTGTGTGGATTACTGGCTATATTTTTGACATGCTGTGACATTATATTTCTCTTATCCTTTTATTTGACTTGGTCTCCCTTGCAAAACTACAGAAATTCACCTCAGTTATCCTGCAGTCATAAAGAAATTTCAGCACCAAAGACTGCTATAGTTCCCTGCTGGAAGTATATTTGCAACTCAAAGTCCAGCCAGCTACCTGTCTTTCTGTCAGCCTATTTACTTCCTAAGGCCAAGTCAAAACATAGCATCTTCAAGACAATGGTCTTCTCTCCTTGCCTTTGAGCAACACAGAATGACTTTGCCTCAGGAACTTTCCCTGCCACTTTCAATACCTGCTAAAAAAACAGGTTTGACCAGTGTAGAATTAGGCTATTTACTAGATATAATTCTGTACCCCTTTCATAAGTTTTATCTCTTTCCTCCCTAGAAAACTTTTCCCTCAGGTTAAGGATATTTGCTATTAGGAGAAAACCAGGATTCCTGCTATCCCTTAATTTACATCAGGAATGACACCTAGGGCCAGGAACTACTTTGTAAGAAATTAGCCTTCCTTTTATCCTCTGGCTCCTAACTGAAACCTATTCTATTCTAAGATTACAAACCACCTAAAGCCATGTATATTTGTTTTAAAATCAAACAATGTACATTGCATTCCTTTCATGATATGACTGTTTTTTTACCCTTTATATACTCCCTTGCCTAAAGATTAAAGTTGTCCCACTCCTGCCAGAAGTGTGTTGCCCTCACATACACTGTGTGTGGTATCATTATTTCATATTCGTCCTCTCGTGTTATCAGTTTTCCTACGTGAAGAACTCTGTCACACTAGAATTGCTGAGATGCAAGACGCCTACAGCAAGTAAATGCTTGTTCATTTTTACTCCCCATTTTTTTGATGGCATTAGATATTTTTTTCTTGTAAAGTTCTGTCAGTGCCTTGTATATTTTGGATATTAGCCGCTTATCTGATGGGTATTGAGTGATAACAGTACTGGATAAAAACTAATGAGTCTATTGTCTTCTGAGAACTCAGAAATAATATATAAGGACTATAATTTATAATAAAGGACCCTATACAACAAAGAAAACGCATAGTGAGGAAAACTTAGTTACATGCAGAAAACTAGGTGTGCATAGAGACTGTATTACTCAATATTGTACTTTGAAAAAACTCAAACTGGATTAATTTTTGGATGAAAGGCTTGGAATTATAGAATATATATAAACAAATAGGTAATGCTATGGACTTTAGGGAAACTCAACACCAAAGCAAAAATGGGGGTGAACTGGAGTGAAAAGCAGGCAAGGCATTACCTTGCTCATAGCCCTTCCCAGGTTGAATCCCACCACATATGGTCGGTCCCTCAACTCACCAGACCCTGACCATAGAGCCAGACGTGAGCTCTTAGCACCACTAAATATGGGCCCAAATTAAAACAAAAATTATAATGATTTTTGGAATGAAGGGAGGCATCCTGAGATAAAATGCTAAGAAAAATAAATCAAAAAGGTACAGACAAATGGGGCCCGGGAGATAGCATGGAGGTAAGGCGCTTGCCTTTCATGCAAAAGGTCATCGAATCCTGGTGCCCCATAAGGTCCCCTGTGCCAGCCAGGAGCAATTTCTGAGCATAGAGCCAGGAGTAACCCCTGAGCACTGGTGGGTGTGACCCAACAACCAAAAACAAAAAAAAAAAAAAAAAAAAAAAAAAAAAAAAAAAAAAAAAAAAAAAAAAAAAAAAAAAGAGGTACAGTTACCAGATGGTTATTGTCATATGTTAAGTATGAATGATCAAAGCAAAGGAACTAACAAACCATAACCAAAATAACTCCTGGAGTCTGAAATTTATCATTAGATCCTAAAGCAGAAGAAAAACAGGGTGGTGGTAGAAAAGAGTAGAACACCATAGAAATGGGCATTTGAATTTTGCATTGGGTGGAGTGAACTAATAGAAATACCTACAATAGGCAATAAATCAATAAAATTTTACTTTAAAAGTATTAGCTAGATATAAAATAAACCTTAAGGCAATGAACTGAAAACTAGCTTTAAACAGTATACTAACACTTTAAAGAAAATGGTACAAAGAGTAACAATAAATATAATCAATCAACTATCCAACTTAAAAAAATATGAACCCAAAACATCAATAGGGTTGGGGGGGTGGGGTTAGGCCATACTGGTGATGGCCAGGAATCTTGCTCTACACACAGAACCACTCCTGGAGTGATCAGAGAACCATATGAGATGGTGGGGATCTAACTCAGGTTGGCCATGTACAGGCAAATGTCCTACTTGCTATACTATTGCTCAGCTCCATAACTGTTATTTTTAAATATACATACATATATATATATATATATTGCAGAACCACCAATAAAAAAGTAGGAAAAATTAAACTCAATGGCAAATCAAGATTAAATAAGGAAGTCAATTTTATTTTAAAAGATTCTTTTATTACACTTCTACTCAACTCCTGCTTCCTGAAATATAATCCAGTCCTTTAAAGAGCGCTAACTTTTAAAATTTGAAAATAATTTTTAAATAATTACATTAGTAAATACAAGAAAGTATTAAGTATATAGGTAGTAAAAGATTTAAAAAAAAAACCTACAACAAATATGGAACATTATAGAAATGACTACTTAATAAACCACAAAATTAGATTCTCTATTGAAAATAAATGAAAGGACTCACTGAAATGTTTTTACTCAATTCACCTGTACCACACAATTCATTATTCTTTTTTTTTTTTTTTTTTTGGTTTTTGGGTCACACCCGGCAGTGCTCAGGGGTTACTCCTGGTTCCATGCTCAGAAATTGCTTCTGGCAGGCACGGGAGACCATATGGGGCACTGGGATTCAAACCGATGACCTTTTGCATGAAAGGCAAACGCCTTACTTCCATGCTATCTCCCGGGCCCCACAATTCATTATTCTTAATTCAGTTACTAAATAAAGATTTAATCAGGTCAGGGAAGTAGTACAGAAGAGCACTTGCCTTGCATGTGTGAAAACCCTGGGTTTCAGCCTCAGCACCACCAAAAAAGGAGAAAGAAACAAACAAACAAAAAACTTAAGTTATAATAAATCAAAATCAATTATTGTATATTCTGATCCTTAAATATGAACATATTCAGCTCAGAGTCATTGTGAATTTGAGACTTGTTTGAGACTGAAGATAGCAACATGTATATAGAAACTAAGGTTCTAAATGATTATCACAGAAGAACTTTTAGTAACCAGAAACATCAATTATGCCAGTTTTTAATTAAGCATATCAAAATTTAAGCCAGACACAAACAACTAAAGATTAACATTAAATCTCTTGAAAAAAATAATTCTGAATAGAAAACCACTAACTAGTTTTACAATTATAATTAGAAAGATTTATACTTGTTTTCTCTAGCTTATGCAGGACTTTATGTTACCAGTTCAGTGTGCACTGCCTGAAAAGAAAGAACATGAGGAACAGTAACTAAAATTTAAAGAACAAAGAATACTCTGTATAATTAAGCTAAAAAAGATAATTACAAATGACAACAAGTGTAAAATGACTGTCTTCTTGGCCTTACCTCAAATTTTCCTGACATCTATCTGGGATAAGAAAGGGAATATATGAAAGACAAACCCAAAAACCTTGAAAGAAAAAATAGGATATTAAATTTTGTAAGTGAACAAAAAGATACATGTTTAACCATTTTATTCACACACACCCCACCCCCTCCTTTCCACGTACTTCTAGACCCCGGAAAGTATTTTGCTTCCTTAGTCAATTTTAAAAATGATTTCACTTTCTCCAAATCACTTGATCTCAGGTTCAACTTTTACAAATAGGTCTTTCAAAATTAGTTTAATTATTTTAAAGATGAATACATATATCAGCAAGAAAAATAATTAACAGCAGGAACAAAATTAAATATGCTAATTACCAACATTAAAAAAATAGAACAGTTCAGAGTACAGGAAAAGACTCAAGACTTTAAATGATTGTTTTACAGACATCAAACATGTACTTTCCATGGCAAAATAATTCCTAAAACAAAGAAAACTAAGGCTGTGTTGAAGCACATCAACAAATGCTTTCCTCTAAGATACTTAGCTTTACTAAAGAAATGGTATTAAAAATAACAAAGATCCACACACGTGCTCTATTCTACTTACATATTATAAATAAGACAGCTGTTGATGCAAGACACACACTCCTTCAATCTTTTCGTGTGCATCCAAGTATTCCTGTATCAGAAATAAGCTGCTTTTCAGCCAACCGTATGTGACTGAATGATTAAAATGACCATCTATACTTTACATAGTAAAGCATCTTCAAATATTTTAATATACAGAGTGACACGGGGGGGGCAGAGAAACAGTAATTCTATGAGTAGTAATTAAGCAGCTTCATTATCAAACTTCATTACTTGCTATAAGGGCGATTCTTCTCATTTTCCATCAAATACTTTCAACAGTATCAGCATTAAAAGAAAATTCAATTTGGAACCAAGACCAATGTGCTAAGCTTTAAAAAAAATCTGTAAGGGGCCCGGGAGATAGCATGGAGGTAAGGCGTTTACCTTTCATGCAAAAGGTCATCGGTTCGAATCCCGGTGCCCCATATGGTCCCCCGTGCCTGCCAGGAGCAATTTCTGAGCATGGAGCCAGGAGTAACCCCTGAGCACTGCCGGGTGTGCCCCAAAAACAAAAAAAACAACAAAAAAAAAACTGTAAGTAACTCTTCTCATGAGGTAAGGCAACTGAGTAATTTGATTGTATTAGAATGCAAGAAAATAATTATACTTGATTTTTAAATAATATGCTAATTAAAAAGTATCTCTGAAATATAATAACGATAAGTTTTTCAGCTATAAGTTAACAGTTTTGTTTGGACAATATCAGCAATGTTGTCATTTTACTACTTGCATACTCTCTGCAAAATGTTGAGTACAACTACAGATGACCGATATTTTAAACTCAAGTAAACATTTTTAAGTAAGAACAACCAACCATAACATAGTCTTCTTTAAAAATAAGTGCCACACTTTATGAAATGATTGAGAGGTAATAATTAAGGCCATCCAATATACATAACTGAAGGTTTACTACTCTGATTTTAAGTAAAATAAAAACATGCTTCATTTTTAATTATCACAGTATAAAACTGATGGTCCCAAAACAGCATTTTAAGCGTTAAATTCATTGTTAAAACAGGACGTCCCTCTCATCATCAGATGAAATAAGCTCATCTGACATACTACTTTCACACTTTTCTATGGGAGTGAATGGAATAACCATCGAAATTCCATGAACCGAGTATGACTAGCACATATAAAACTAGAAAAAGTGTACCATGTTGTAGAAGGCACTAAAGCTTTAGCTTGTGCTCCCATAGCCCATTTTGAAAACTTGAATTTTTGTTTGTTTTTATGGCGGTACCGTAGCCATCTACAGCTGACAAAACACACTGCAGTTGTTATTCATAATAAGCTTGGAAATGCCAAGAAAATTCAAAATGAAATGCTTACTTTGTGGGGAGACCCAATGATTCTAAACAATGAATACTAATGCACTGTTAGTATTCAACACAGTTGCTCTTCCTTTTGAAAGAGAACAGTAGCATGCATTGTCAGTTGTTTTTTTATCCACTTATTTAAGCAATTTTTACCTGTAAAATCAGCTTAAAGAAAAACTTGTACAACAGTGAGCAAAAGGAAACACAATAGTGAAAATTTAACACAACCACTGTAAATTCTGAAGTAATATTAAAATGTTTTATATACTCTGCACTTACAAGGGTGTGTATATTTGCACCGATTTCAAGCCATACATCATCAATCTGTATATATTGAAATTTAAAAAGTAAAACAATACAAAATCCAGTAACTAGCATCTTTTTTAAAGACCCTCCAGCGTTTATCTCCAGTCTTTATGGATAGTACAATATTGGATCTTTTATGTCCGTTTATCTGTAATTTTTGTTTTTTTGGCAAACACTAACAAATCACATGACGATTGTGTCAGCCACCATGGAAATGCAGATTTTAGAAGACGAAGAGTTCGAATAACATCTGTTATTCTCATGATGTCCATGCTTCATTTTCTTACTCAATAACAAGATGTAACAGAGTCACCTAACAACTAAAAAAGCTGTTAGCTCCTATCTTTCTGCTCAACTGGATTTCTTCGCTACTTAACATCTTGTTGAGAGTTAAAAGCTTTGGATTTTGTACCAGCATTTTCAGAGATGCATTTGTCACTTCTATACTGCTTCTGACTTGGTGGAGAGGTTTTCTTCATTTGGCTGGCAATTCCCATTTTGCTGTACTTTGTTTTCCTCAGTCCTTGGTGCTTCCGTATCCTCTACTTCTTTGCCCACATTTGAATCAGGTTCTTTATTGTGCTCTTTCTCCTACAACATTAAAATATGTTTAACAATTTTCTCATCAACTATTACACTGGTTATGGCTAAAATGTGTAAGTTTTTCACTACTCATGTAAAAATGTATTATTTACCCTTTTTCATACCTAAGCTCTTTACAAACACATGGCCTGTCCTTTTTACTTCTTATAATACTCAATGGAGCTGAATTAGAATAAAACAGGTGACTCTGGAATATGGCTCAGCTGGAAAGCACTTGAATGAATGAGGCCCTCAATGTGACGGTCAGTCGAATGCATGGACATGGAAACACATGCACAAACACACACACACACACACCCCTAAGATTCCAAAGTAATGTAGAATAATTCTTGGTTCTTAACTTGAAATGGTGGGAACATATTACTGGATGAATGAAATAGTTCCTGAATAAAACATGCAAGATCTGTGGTTTGGACATTGAAATAAATAAGAAAAAGCAGCAAAGAATCCTATTTGTTCTAGCAAAAGCCAAGAACATTTGACAGGCTATTATTTCCAATACTACGCAGATCACACAAGGAGGCCCAGGTCCACTTCTTCACAAACAGATCATGACCAAGAGCAACCTCTAACACAGAGCCAAGTAAACCCAAGCACCACTGAATATAGCACAAAACAAAAAAACAAAAACAGTCCAAATTCTAACTTCAGCTTCAAAGAGAAGCTAGAAAAATAAGAGTATGCAGAACAGTGCCCAGCATACAGAACTCACTCATTCAAGAGATGTCACCAAACAATGATGATAAAACTCTTTTAATGAGTAAATAAAATTCTACGATGACAGCTCCAAACCTTTTAACTGATTTCCAAATATACTTTACCAGAAAGACAAAAATCAATGTACTCTGTAAGTATTTAAAATGTATCCCGGGCCTTCTCTCTAACTTGGGTGTGCTGGGGCCTTGATAGGCTCCTAGCTGTCCCCTCTTCGGCCCCAGCCTCCAGGCCTCCTGGGGTGGCAGCCCAGGTGGTCAGACCAGGTGGGTTGGGGGGGGTGTCCCCTCCTAGATGGGGTCCGAAGCTTTCCCCGCCCTTCCCCTAGATCTGGGGTGGGAAAAGCCCAGGGTATGGGGCGGGCGGATCCTGGCTTCTGGCTCTCTGTCTATCCTTTCTTGAGCTGGAGGCAGGGTCTACCCAGCATGGGTTTCAGGAAGCCCCATGTGGAAGGCCTTCTCTCTAACTTGGGTGTGCTGGGGGCCTTGATAGGCTCCTAGCTGTCCCCTCTTCGGCCCCGGCCTCCAGGTCTCCTGGGGTGGAAACCGCGCGGGGGCGGCCCCCATGCGCACTGATTTTTATTAAGAATATTCCCCATCCTTATGTTATTGTTTGTGTATCCAGAATGTCTACTTGTATTCTGCCCTTTCCCACTCCCCTACAAAACTTATTTTTTACTCCTTTACTCTTACCGTCCCAAACACCACTAACCCACATTACTCTTTTTAACTTCAGTGCTTCACAATCCTAATCACAGACCAACACCATGTGTTGTGTTTAACAACCCTGAACTATTTCAAAAGACAT
>PVKC010022378.1:0-17721 GCA_004027635.1 Crocidura indochinensis
CATGCACTCTGCCCATTGCTATCTCCAACTCTGAAGGTTTCCCCTCCCCGCCCCACCATAGACAAACCACACCTACCCATTGTAATATAGCTCCAGCCTCTTACCTAAAAACTTTAAAAATGGATTCAGGCATTATTATGGTCTGAAACATTCCAGGTCATTTTGTTTTGTTTTGGGGGCCACACTCCTTAGTGGTCAGGACTTGCTGGCTCTCCACTCAGGGATCACTCCTGGCAGTGCTCATATGGGCTGCTGTGGATTAAACCCAGGTCAGCTACATGCAAAGTAAGCACATCCAGTCTCCTCACCCTGCATATTGAAAGAAATATGGGCACTTCCTAACACAATCATCATCATCATCTCAGTAACAAACATACCTGGTGTTGGGTATGCTTTCCTGACACGTCACTGCAGAACTGAAAATATGAAGTCCATAATATGTGACTGTCAGCGGACAGAATGTCAATCCCTTTGGGGGTCACCTCAGTTTTAGATGGATGACCTATATCCAAGGCCTGGTGAGCATGGCCTGATAGGGGAAAACTGTTGAGTCCTAGTCTCCTCATGTGCAAAGACAATAGATGGACTTGCATCATTACTCAATTCCTCCCTCTAGCTACTCCTGCTCTTCTCCAAGATGTTAGTCCTAAGGGCATTCCTTAGAAACCTCACAGGTCCAGTGCTGAGTCTACTTTTCTAGATAAGCCAAATTGAAAATGTGCAAAAATGTTTTCATTCCATAGTTATGTTTCTTCCATCTCCATGACAACGAGGTCTTTTCTCTATTGCAATGATCTATTGTAAAACCAGAATCATCTGGTCCAGGGCTTAGGTCCATCATGCTTCCTCATGGTCATCTGCAACATGCTCCCCTGACTCCCGAACTCCTAACAGCATTATTAGTTCTAGAACTTCTCATCTTCCCATATAAATTCTTTTGGTTTAGGTATCATTCCTTTATTATTATTTTTTTTGGGTCACACCCGTTTGATGCTCAGGGGTTACTCCTGGCTAAGCACTCAGAAATTGCCCCTGGTTTGGGAGGAACATATGGGACGCTGGGGGATGGAATCATGGTCCTTCCTTGGCTAGCACTTGCAAGGCAGACACCTTACCTCTAGCGCCACCTCACCGGCCCCAAGGTTTAGGTATCATTCCTAAGTGTGGCATGGGGGACCATATCGGTTCTAGGGATCAAACCTGGGTTGACTGCAAAGTAAGCATCTTATGTATTATACTTTCTCTCCAGTACCATATAAAATCATATGCAGAAGCCACTATTATTTTTGTTGTTGTTTGTTTTGGGCCACAGTTAGGTTTCACCTTATTTTACCTAAAACAAAGATCATCCCTGGTTTCTTTGTAACTGTTTACAACTTGGTTTAACACAAAGATTGTGTTAAATGTAAACCTGAGTGGAGCAGGCTCAGAATATCCTAAGCTATCTATGTCTTTACTGCCACACCTGGGGGGTGGTGGTGGTTTCTGTACTCAATAAAAACAGTTCTGGCAGGCAGTTTGCTAGAGATACAAGGTAGAAGATTGCAGATTATATGTGCTTCACCCTCAGCCTGGTTTGGATTAATTTACATGAAACTCTGATTCAGACTCATTCATCTGGGGTTAGAAATACGAAATGTGGGGTGATTTTCCACCATACTGGCAATGCTCAGGGATTACTCCTGGCTGGGATAAAGAGACCATATGACATACCAGGGATGAAACCTGGATCAGTTGTGTGAAAGGAAAGCACCCTTTTTTGCTGTACTATTGCTGCAGCCCTAAAAGCCAATATCCTTTTGTATTTATTTTGGTTTTTAGGCCATACCTGGCAGCGCCCAGTGGTCACTCCTGGCAGGCTCAGGAGACCATATGAGATGCTGGGAATTGAACCACCACCCATCCTGGTCAGCCACGTGCAAGGCAACTGCCCTACTACTGTGCTGTCTCACTGGGCTCAGATGCCAATGTTTTTTTTTTTTTTTTTTTTTGGTTTTGGTTTTGGGTCACACCCGGCAATGCCCAGGGGTTATTCCTGGCTCTACACTCAGAAATAGCTCCTGGCAGGCTTGAGGGACCATGTGGGATGCCGGGATTCGAACCACCGTCCTTCTGCATGCAAGGCAAACACCCTACCTCCATGCTATCTCTCTGGCCCCAGAAGCCAATATTCTTAAAGCAGTTGATACGGGCCTAAAATTTCTCCAAATTGGGTGTGGCTCAAAACCAAACCAAAAACTTGGTGGTTTGCCAACAATTTGGCCAATCTACTCTATCCTCCTTTTTTAAATGTAAACAGCGAAGTTGAAGCCAGCCAAACAGGGAGTACGAGGATCACATTCATGGCACAGTCCTGGTTTCCCCCAGGAGCAGATGCCCAGGGTTAACAGGGACACAATGTCTCTGCTACTTGCACAAATCAATCCCAGATCCTGACGCAGGACTCGTGCCCATATTTGCAGGTTATGATGTCAACAGTGACCCTTATTTGGGAACTCCCACAGCAATTTCCTGTCCTTCCTGAACAGGCTGTGCTCAGGTCAGTGGTTTTTGGCCATGTGGCAGTTAGGGGGCCCAGTCGGGCATAGTGTGCCATCTGCTGGCACTGTGGCTGCCACTGCTTCTGAGTACCTTGGTTGGCAGCCTATGTTCTGAATCCTCACCTTTTCTAGCTGTCTCAGTCTTTGCTATGTCTTTCTTGGAGTTCTTTTCCCCCATCATAAAATGAGGCATTATGAGGATTTTCAGGAACCTATAATCAGGAGGCTAATTTTATTCTCACAACCATCCTATGGGGAGAAACTGCTTTGAGCCTTGTGGACCTCAGGCTAAGCATCACAAGAGACCAGGATATGTGTGCAAAGATACAAAGGACCAGTGGTGGCGTCAGCACTGAAAGCCAAGCAATTAGTCACCAGACTTCCAGCATGGAGCACCTTCCTTCTGAGTACACCAGCTCTTGATAGGTTCTGAGTTCAGCCAAGCAAATCTTGTTACCAAAACATTGCTTCACCTTGAGGGTGTAGGGTCAGCTTGACCAAGGTCACAGTACCAAGACTTAGAGTCTCACAATATCCAGGTCTCTTTATTTCTCTGGTATTTCAGTACCACTGAACACAGCCCTCAAGACATTATTGCTGATTCTGAGGTTTGGCTCTCAGGACCCAGGTAGGAAATCACGGATGATGGGGCCCTCACATAGCAGTCCTTGCTCCCCTGTACTTTGCTCCCTAGACAGTCTCTGCTGCCCATCACACAGATCATGCCAGATAACTCTGCTGCTAAGGAAGTACATCCTTATTCATCTTTATCACTAGATTTCCCTTCCAACCAATGAAATCCCAAGAGAAAGCAGTCTACCTGCACCTGACTGCATGGAGGTCATAAGAGACAAATTTAAATATAATCTGCACATTATAGGAACACAGAAACTCCCGATCTTTGTTATTTTCTTCCTGAGGTTTTATTCCAATGAGTCTCTTGCAAACCAACTGCACTTAAAAATCAAAAAAAAAATAGGAGGATGGAGATATAGCATGGAGGTAAGGCGTTTGTTTGCCTTACATGTGGAAGGATGGTGGTTCGAATCCTGGCATCCCATATGATCCCCTGAGCCTGTCAGGAGTGATTTCTGAGCATAGAGCCAGGAGTAACCCCTGAGCTCTGCTGAGTGTGACCCAAAAACCATATATATATTTAAAAAATACAAAGTAAAGCCAAAAACACTACAGAGTAGTGGAAATCCCACAGGAAGGTGGGATTGAGACTTCTCCCATTTACTTTCTAAATGCAAAACAAACAAACAAACAAACAAAAACAGCCCTTGCCCCATAGCCATGAGTAGTGTCCATCCAGCAGTGTCTGTATCCCAACCCTTCTCACAAACTCAGCCACTCAGGAGCGGTAAACAGTGCAGTGTAGTCGGAAGACCAATTCTAGAAATTTTTGTTCAGTTTTATGAAGGCTGTGGCAGAAACCAGGAATGGAATATGCTCTGTGGGTCTGAGTGGTTCCGACTGAAGCTCAGAAAGGGATATGAGAGAAGAAGAAAGAGTTGGCAACAAAGGAGATCCCTGAGAGGAAGCTGAGACTTAAGGCCACAAGTCTTCGGGGAGAAGAAAGACACATGCAGGACTGTAGGTGATACTGCCTTTTTAATCTCCATAGTGTATTTGTTAAGTTTATTTATAAGCTGATCACATCACTATTTACAGTACATGAGCATAGAGATTCTACAGTTTTTGTGATGTAAACAATAACCCCACTGTGGGAGTTTGAGAAAAGAAACCAGTTTTGAATTATTTACAGACGTTAAAATAGAACTTTATACTCATGGAATAATAATACAGAGCAATTTGATTAAATTATCTATGAAACTATAGATTCTGACAATGTACAAATACAGGAAACATTTTCTCATTTAGAAGATAAGACAGAGAAATCACACTGGAAATAAAATAGGGATGATGACGACCACAATAATTTAAAGCAAAAAAGGTTTCTTCCTTGCCTCTTACGGATAAAGTATTTATATAAATAAGGACACAACCCAACAAAATGGGAAAATATATAAAAATCCTCTACCAATTAAAAAAATAGCAAAACTAAAAACTCGATTCTCAGTCATTTAGCAGTGTCCTTTAAAAAAATTAAAGTTCAGCTTTCTATTATAAATAACAAAGCAGATGTGTCCCTCTGTGTACGTGAAATTCTTGCACCTTTCTCAAGAAATGCATCAATGTAATTCCACGCATGCACACAGACAACAGGCAGGAGGGCGGCACGCATATGTGTTCATGCTCTGTGCACGCTCGCCCCACCACATACATACATACATACATACATACATACATACATACATACACACATGCAGCCTTGCACTCAGGCACCCCAGGTTGTAATTACCTTGTTGAGCTTCCTAATAAATAATGCCCCCTATGGTACCTATGGGGATGCCCAAACCTCACAAGTTTAGCCATTCCCTGGTTTGACCCTGTCACAGAGCCAGAGAAAGTGCTGGCTCCCTATTGCTCAGAAATCTCCAGGCTGCACAGCCACGCCAAGAGAAAAGGATTTGAGGCCAAGAGTTGGAGATGATGGGACCATAGCGACCACCTGGCCCAGTCACATAAGGCCAGAAACAAGTGCATCTCCTTCAAGGGTCCTAGGTTGATTTCAGCCTTGGCAGCTGCCTTTTAAAGCAGGCACCTCCAGCCGAGCTCACACAGGGGTAGGGAAGGTCTGTCCAGAGCAGACCCTACACCATCAGGTTTCTGTCCAGATGGTAATCTTTCCTGGAAACCACCTGGAAATCCAAGTGTTGCCTTGGTTTTCCTGCTCCATGGATCACCCTGACCGGTTACACACCCCTGGAGATCTCCAACTTGTTTCTGTTGGAATCAGAAAATACCGCAAGAAACAAAGTTGGAAATAGTTTATGACTTTTTATTCCTAACACACATACATACAAATACTTGACAAGATATTTAAATACAAAACACTAAAAAAGTAAAATAAAATAAAAAGCAACAAATCAATTTGGCTACTCCAAGGGGCAGGCCCTTCCAAGGCAAGGCCAGCCCCACACTGAATCCACACACGTGGCCCCTTCCCTGTCCTGAGGGTAGTGCGGGCCCTGGCTGAAGTTCACTGAACAAGGGCAGCTGCTGGGCTGCCAGTATTGCAGTTACAGTGAAACCCTCCCGGGCACTGTGCACTCATGCCACCTCTGCCCGCGGGATCGCAAGTACATTTATGTCTGGTGATTGCTCCTGACTAGTGGGGCACTGGGTTCTAAACACATGTGGTTTGCTCGTGCCGTTAGGACACTCCCAAAGCTGGACAGCAAGGTGGCAGGAAGGACTCATTTGCCTTCCATCTGGGTAGCTGGTGGATACAGTCTTTGGCCACTAGGTGGCAACCAGACATAGATAAGGCAGAGAGCTGAGGTGGAAGCAACCTATCTATCCCTTTGCACTCACTCATCCCAAGTCAGGCTGGCAAAGTGGGAAAGGAGGCCAGACCAGGCCTCCTGGAGGATCCTTTGGCAAACACAGCACAGAGGGGCAGGGTCCAGCTAAACAAGATCTCCAGCCGGCCACACACAAAACCGTGGATCTTTCAAAGGCCCCTATGGGCACTGCTGGATATCTACTAGTTACTTGCAGATGTGCAAGGAATTCTGATGGGCTGGAATAGCTGCTCTGCTCTCTCCTCCCAAACCCTGCAGCCTCAGTCACCACTGACATATCATTAAGGAAACAAAAAACAAAAGCTGCCCCACATATATGCAGTGTGATCCGTGCCTCCTGCTGTCCCATATGTTTTACAATCATTTGAAAGAAATGTGTGAAAAGTGCTTAAGTCAAGCTTTTTTTCCCTTCCAAAAATTAGTATATTGCTAGTATTGTCTGAGAGCAAGAGAAACAGCCAAACGAATAACATCCCGAAGAGAAGCTGCTCGGGGTGATAACAAGGCTGGGTTTATGTCTCACTGTCCCCACTAGGGAACTATGGCTTGGATCTCTCCTGGGAACTGCCCTCTGTCACAAGGCCAGACTGCTGAGAAATAGCACAGAATCCACACGCTGATGTGAGCTGGATGTGGCCACAAAATCAGCCTCCTGGGGAAGGTGGAGGTCACTGAGGTTCTCAGCAGTGAAAGGGGCATTGGTACTCACCTAGCTCATATTCTCTTGTGCTAGATGGGGAAACAGAGGCTGGTGGTCACAGAGCAAGCGAGAAACACTGAGGTTCTCCCTTGAGATGGCTTATATTCTGGCACAATCATTCGCATCAACTGCACTTAGTTTCTTTCTTTTTTTGGTTCCTGGTCCACACCTGGCAGTGTTCAGGCATTACTCCTGGCTCTGCACTCAGAAATCACTCCTGGCAAGCTCTGGGGACCATATGGGATGACAGGGATCTAACCCAGGTTAGCCTCGTGCAAGGCAAATATGCCCTACTTAGAGTGCTCTCACTCTGGCCCCCCCTTTTTTTTTTCTTTTTTAAATAAAGCTAAACCCCAGGGTCTACTCACTACTTGGTTTCTAGGATCTCTCTCAAGGAGGCTAAAATGGCCTCAGGATCAACTTTCCTGCTGTTGATCTCAAGCCTTTTGATGCCCCTTCTCTGCTCCTGCATCCCAACACCGTCCCTGCCCCAACCCTTCAGAGAAAGGAATTTGTACCACACACAACCAAAGGAAACCGTTTGCCAGTGGTGTGGTATTTTTCTCAAAGTGCTTTTATTGGTTCCTGTGCCTCCTCTGTGAAGCTTACAGCAGCTTGTAGAGGCTGGGTCAAGCCCGCATCTTTGCATGCATGTGCTTACCAGGAGCTCCCCGACTTACCCTGTCCAGCCAGATGTAGCAGAGCCCTGATGCCATCAGTGCATGAAAACATTTCAGGACTTGGGGGGCAACTGAACATATTGCACATAACCAAGTACTAACCTGTATCTGGTTGCCCTCGAGACTGGGCGAGGGCATCCCTCTTCTTTGGCTAATGAAACCATGAGTTTCACTCTATTTGCTACCATACACACCATCTCTTTCCTTGGTCACACTGATGCTGAAATATATATAGTGTCTCCCCAAAACTGAAAGCACCCGAGACTTCAGATCCTAAGGAAAACACTGCCACCAATGAGGAACTCCTCACTGGGTCCTGCTCTACAGCTGGACGTAAGCCCACTCTCAGACCCAGGTGGCACCAACTGTGCCAATGTCTGAGGCTGGACTCTGGTCAGGTCACCCAGAGAACCAGGCTGACCAGCTTTCCTCAGCCCACACTCACTACCCCCCCCCCCACCATGTGCCACACACACTTGCATTATGCCTTGATGAAACTGCTCTCCAAACATCAACATGCCTGGCTGCTAGGTGAGCTCTCTCCAGATGGGGGCTTGGGTACACTGTCTTTGCAGTGTAGAGCACCAAATCCCATCTCTCCCCTGAGCATGTGGGGTCACCCAGCAGATCAGACACCTGACTAGTGCCTTTGACTCAAAGCAATGCTGTTTTGGGGTGAGGGTGGGGTGTGAGGAGCAACGGGGAAAGGAGTAGGGGGCCTCAGCTGCACTCCATCCACTCATTTTTTTTTTTTTTACCTTTTTGATGCATTTTCCTTCGGTAACCAGAATCCTCCAGAAGGAGATTTCTGATTCAGCCTTGTATCGACTGAGGAAGGAGATGGAAGAATTCCACTTAGTGGTTGGATTGGATGTTTTTGGAAAACATCAGAACAGCAGAGATGGACGATACAGTCTGCCCTGCATGGGCAGTGATTGACAATCTACAGTAAGCTTTATGGCAATCACATGTAAACATCATCGAGAGCAAATACTAGGACAGAGCTACAATGAGATGGTTGCCAAAGGCAGCTGCTCCCTCTAAGCTACACCTTAATTTGGTAGGGAGGTACCCAAGGTGGTCTGGTTTTCCTGGAGTAGTCTTTGGGCAGGGGACTCCTGCAGGGTTGGTCAATTTGACATCCCAGAGTCTTCAATGAAAGGTACTCTCTCACATCAGCAGGGCCCAGCCCAGCCCAGCCCAGAGGTTCCTCAGATTCCAACACCAAGCTTGGTTCTTTGTTCAGTCCAAGGGCCAAGATATAAGTCATGTCAAGTGTCCTTGGGGAATCTGAAAGGAAGGGCAGCTTCAAATGATCCAGGAGCATGGGAGAGAAATGAGAAACTGGCCCTTCATTTCAAACTTGTACTAATTTGCAGGCTCCACCAACCCACAGCAGTGCCTCCATCTTGGTACCGTTGAGGACTCTTAGGGTCCCTGTCAGGAATCTGCCAGGGAGGGTGGGGCTTATCTAGGTCACCAGGGGAAGTTCCTGGTGGGGCCAGAATTCACTCCTGATATCTGGAAACTGAACTAGACTTCTGCAGGATGCAACCTTACTCCCTGGCACTAGAAAGGACATAGGGGGTGGTAGCAGACAGATTTCACTCCTATCCCTTGTACCCCATAGCTGTATGTTGTGTGCCTACTCTTTGCTAGGCAGTGAATAGCTATAAAATATAGAATGCTTGGGTCTGTGCTACAGAAAGTCCTTTGTTTATTTGGTCCCTGCCCGACTATTCATGGCTGCTGATCTATCCACTTGCCCCACCCCAGCTGGCACTGTGTGTTATGGAGGTCCTGTGCTAAGAAATGGCTTTAAGGGATTTACTCGGAGCAGGACGGGCAGGGTTGGGTCAATATGAATCTTCTTATTATGAACCCCAGCCACCACATGGTTATGTGCAGAGAAATCATTCGAAGATTGACTAGATCTCAAACACGCCAAGTCTGATTTATTCTGGCTGCCTAAAGGACTGTGCGCCTAGTAGCAGGTTTAAAGAGTACCAGTGCAAGGCTGATTAGTTATGTCTGCCAGTGGTTAAAGGTATGGGGGTAATGGGATGTGTGTATGCATCAGGTTAATTGTCATCTAACAGGGACCTTAAAGACCACCTTGTGTAATTATTCTCTCAGTTCACTTCACAGAAAAAAAAAATCCTGGAACTAAGGAGGTCAAGGGACTTGACACACAGGAGATTAAATTTCCCATTCTAACCCGGACCTGTCTCCTCCCATCTCCTTCATGGGCTGGAGGTGTGAGTCCATGCTGCTCTAGCTCACCAGTTCAGTTGAAGTAGTTAAGGATTCTGAAATCCTTAAACAAACAAAACCAACAATCAGTTGCAATTCTAAAGGAGCCAGACTTGACATTCATCATGGATTAAATGAGTTTGTTCAATGAGTTCATTTCAAACTATTTTTTATGCAGCAGGACCATTTCTCTTTTCTGCCTTTTTAAAACACACGTTTTTCTCAAAACACTGATGTCTGGTAGAGGTTAGGTCAACTGCTATGTTTGAAGAAACAGAAATGCTTCGCCCTGGGACCATGGACCTATGATGCCTTAGAGAAACATGATCCAGTGACAGGGGAAGCCCCCCAAAAATATTTCTCACATTGCAAAAGAACTTGAGAAGGTCTTATCCACTCCTGGGTCCCCAAGCCCTGGGCCTCCCTTTTCCACACCACCAAAATGACTTTACAAGGAGGGATGGAAGAGGACAGGAAGAAGCTGGGTTGAGGAATGGTCCCAAGTGGGTAATAACTCCCAGACCACCTATGTGTCACTCCAGCAGGTGTCACTGGCATGTTCACAAGTGAATATTCTTTGGATCAAGGCACACAAAACCTGAACTTGCCAAAAGTGGGCAAGCTAGTCTTTGCCTACCCTTAATGAGCAAAAAGATGTCTAGCTTGTTGTCTAAGTCAGTTGAACTTAACTCTATTCCTACATTCAGCCTGTGAGACCCTGGGGCTAACCATTCAGTGGCGGAGGCTGGGCTGGCCCTGGGGAGGAACCTGCATATGATCATGCATGACAAGGAGAGCAGTACAGTGGGGAGACTGCCAGGCACATGCTCCAAGCACAAGGTGGAAATATAGTGAGGACTCTGATGGTGACTGGACCCAAATGGCTCAGAATGAGATAGGGCAGGACTCAACAGAAATGGCCTAGGAACTTCTCCCTCTGCTCCTGGAACTGGCTATTGGCTGGCTCTGAGGCCCACCTAAGCACCTCCAGGACAAACTGACAAAGGGAGCAGGGCAGCTCAATGGCAAACACCTCACAACAGTGCATAGTTAAAAAATCAAGGAAGCAATACAATAATCCCAGGCCCATACATCTGAGCTATAAATACATTATTTTAAGGATATGCATTTTTTTCTTCAATTAAAAATGAGTTTATAATCCTGATTCTATTCACGAGTAACAATTTCATCATCACACACTACAGACAAGAAATGTTATGGTGAACACGGCTGCATGTCTCTGGGGTCGTGGGTGGGGACAGCCAGGGTGGAAGCAAGGACTCTAAGGTGGCAGCGGATCGTCACACCATGGAAACTCACAGACAGAAGCAGCTTTGTTCAATGTAAACATTGATTCATTTGAAAAGGACAGCAGTTCAAGTCTCTCACTCTCGTTCTCTCTCGCTCTCATGTGTTCTCTCATGCACTCGCTCGTTCCTTCTCATAGACTTAATTTCTTTGAAAACGTAAACATATTGGAAGGGCCTTGTCTGAGGTATTGAGGTATTCCTCGAAAGTTAAGGCTGTTATCAATGCAGGCTCTGCTGGGCTTCCTTCAGTAAGCTGTCAAAATCCATGGCTTCATACTTGGTTTTCATCGATGCAGGAAGGACCTCTTCTGAATTGGAATCTGCGCAGGTGTTGGAGGAGTCAGGAAGAGGGAAGGTGATAAGCAAACCAGAAAGGCTACTGGAGGGGAAGACCTAGCCCCTTGCATTGTGGGTCATGGCCCCTACAACTCAATGTGGGGGAACCCAAAATTGTACTTTGTTTTAAAATAATTTCCTTATGATTTATTATCAATGAAATCAATAAGTGTTTGGGATATATGTGTGTGTATACATATATACCCAGAGTCTAAAAAATTTCTCTTGCAAAAAGGCATTGTGGGTAGAAAAGATTTTGGGGCACTGCCCTGGGATCAGCCTTCTGGATTGGATGTGGCCAGGGCATTAGAGTACCAGAGTAGCCTTTGGCACTCCCAGTCTGCTGGAACCAAGACCTCAGCAGCCCTGTTTGGGGAATGGAGTGGCAGGGGCTAAACAGGGCACCCCAGAGCTCCTTTCTGGCTCTTATCGCCTAGAAGAGGGGGTGGAACCTATTCTGCATTCCAGGCCATGAATTAGCAGTCATTATTAAGGTTTTCAACTTGTCTACACCTTTAGAGAAGTAGCAGCTCATGGACCAGGAGCTGAAAACCATTGTCCTAGGACTCTATTTTTATTAGTTGCTCCTTATTCACTTGGGAGCGCCTACAAAGTCATGAGAGGGACCAAGGTAGCCACCACCATAAAGAGGGCTGAATTGGGTGCTAGAAGTGGCAGCCAGGAACCCTCCCTGACACTCAGATGTGCACAGGCTGCCTAGGATTCTGCTTTACAAATGATTCTTGCCTGAACTGTACTCTGTGGTCCATCTTCAGCACTTTGCCTCTGGAGGCTGAAGGTATGGGGACAACATTATTTTACTTTGGTCTCTTAATGGACAAGACTGCTGCATCTGGGGTCACCATGGGATTTTTCCTTAAGAGAGGGCAGGGAAGGACGCTGCTGATTAGATAAAGCCAAAGAGATAGTAGACATGACTTTGACAGCAGATGTGAACACCAGGTTGGCATTCCAAGAAGCCTTTGGAAGCCAAATTCTCTCTTGGGATGCAGAAGGAGAACAGATAGTTTGGGAGAGGCCAAAGAGTTAGCACAGCGGTAAGGCGCTTGTCTTGCGTGTGGCTGACCCAGGATGGACCTGGGTTCAATCCCTGGCATCCCATATGGTCCTCCAAGCCAGGAATGATTTCTGAGTGCATAGCCAGGAGTAACCCCTGAGTTACACACACTTGGTGTGCCCCCTGCCCCCAAAAATGATGGTTTGAGAGATAAAGTGACAGTGTTAACCCAGGGCACACAGGGGCTTGGGTGCTGTGTCCTGATGTGTTTTTAGGTCTGGATTCAGGAAAGGAAACCAATGGCCCTCCTTCTTTTGATCTTTCTGGAACCTAGTGAGATCTTGTGTACTCACCATAGTCAGTGTACCGAGGCCAGCAGAAGTGCTGGAGCCCCCCATAACTCAGCTGAAAAGAGGGTTCATTCCGCTTTCTCAGGGCAGCGCCATTCTTCAGAGAGAGGGCCGCATGCTCTGAACACCGGTAGGTGATGAAACCATACTTCTCACCCCTGTGGGAAGAGTTTAGGGGAGCTTGTCACTGGGCCAGCTGGTCAACCCCAGCTGTCACTAGAGGAGCAGAAGCCTCTATGATTTGTTAACAATGATGCAAGGCTGCTCACAGTTTCTAGATTGATTTCTGGCACATAATAAGAATAATGAGAGTAGGTAGTAACTGTTATCATCACTACCAACCGTTCCCAAATATTTGCCTGGTGCTGGCCACCACTTTATTTAGGAGTTCTTAAGACTGCTGTCGCCACCAGCAATAAAGAAGCCAATATGCAGAGTTCAGAATTTTCTCAAAGCCTAGTGGAAGGCATAGCTTCCATAGATTCAGGAAGCCCACCAAGTTTCCTTGACGCCAAGTCCATGACCCCTGACCCCTCACCCCTGGCAGTCATTGTCCTACTTCCTGTTTCTATGACCTCAAAGACCCCAGGACCTCATGCTGCATATGTATTCTTTAGTTTGGTTCACTTAGTATTGGGTTCTTAAGGTTTACCCACTGGAGTTGGCACCCAGGCTTCTTTCATTTTGAAGACAACATTCTGTTGATTCATTCATGTGCCTCTAGAGGCCTAGCTATTGTGTACAATGCTGCTGGGAACATGGTGTGCAACTATTATTTCAAGATTCTGGTTTCAATTCTTTCAAATATATGTCCAGAAATGATGTTTGTGGTCCATACAGCAATTAGAGTTTTCAGGTTTTTTTTTTTTTTGGTTTTTGGGTCACACCCAGCAACGCTCAGGGGTCGCTCCTGGCAGGCATGGGGAATCATATGGGATACTGGGATTCGAAGCAATGACCTTCTGCATGAAAGGCAAATGCCTTACCTCCATGCTATCTCTCCGGCCCCGAGTTTTAAGTTTTTGAGGCTTTTCTGTTCTGTTTTTCAAAGTGGCTGTCCCCTTCTACACTACCCACTCATCAACAGGACACAAGCATTCTAATGTCTTGACATCTTCAAAAGAATACTAGTTCTTTTCTATAAATTCTAATGGACACAATAATTCATATCCAAGAACTGTTTGCAAGAATGGAAAATATTTGAGAAATATTTTAAAGCTCTGTTTTGTCTAAGTATGATTAAAAGGGAAAGTACATGCACCCTAATTTTCTTGCAAAGTCAATGAAAGCTTCCCAGATGAGAGGTAGAAAAACCAGGGTGGCTAGAGCACCAGAATGAGATAGGAATAGCCTGGGCTACCAGGCCATGAGGCCACAAAAAGGTAACTTTATGCCCAGGGCTGCTTAGGGTCCTATGCCAGCTGAGGTTAGCGAGGGGTTTTGGAGCACATGTGAAGGTACAGATGTGGTTCCACCTAACTAGCTGCTTAGTGACCCTATCTGTGTTCCCTCAGAAAGATGTGAGGAGCATAGATGTTGCAGAAGGTCTGGAGTGTCGATCTTGGAGGTGCCCAGAATAGCCTGGCTCTCTGCAAAGCCATCCCATGTTTGCTCTGATACAGTCCCTTGCCACTGTCACTGAGTCTGGTTTTCCAGTCCCTAAGTGGATTCTGTCTGCTTAGTTCTGCCCATCTCTACCATCTGCACTGTGAACCTGGGTCCCTCTCCACTCACCTCCCCAAACACTGTGATTTGACTTACCTCTTGTTCCTAGTCAGCACCTGGCACTCTACAATTTCACCAAACACTTCGAAGCGCCTTTTCAGCTCACGGGAGCTCATGTCACTGGAGAGGTTTCGAATGTACACCACGCGACCTTCACCCTGCTCAAGAGTGGGCATGGGAGACCCAGTCACTTGCCTGGCTTGCTGGGGACTCCTATGGAGTCCTTGTCTCCAGGGCCAGGAGCCAGGTTGGGTGAGGACAGCAGCTGGCACTGGAGTTGGATAGAGAATGAGAGGATGCTGTCCCAGAGAACCTGCCTTGTAGGGAGTTGCAGTTGCTAGGTGAAGGGTACGAATGTGGACCCCAAATTTAATCAAAGGAAACAGGAGGAAAAGTTGGAGAGAGGGTTTGTCACATGAGCAAACTACAGCATTGTGGTTTCTCTATTTGTTTTGAATCTGAAATTTGGTTTGGGGCAGTGGGGGAGAAGTTGACGTGTTATGGCTAGTAGCCAAAGATGGAAATATACAAGGAAGGGGAGCCAGGGTAATTTGGGGGGTTTCAGAGTAAACTGGAGTGTGTATGTTAGAGTCACCATTCTCTTGGGTATTTACAGGGCATTTAGATACAATGACCAAGAGGTTACCTTCAGTGAGCTGGGCACGTACTTAAAGCAACAGTTTGGGAAAAGGAGGATGGATATATTCACGGTCTGTCTGCAGCTGGGTGGACCCAGGCAAACCATGATGCCTCTCTCACTGTTTTGATGGAAATGCTGCATCGCAGTCTGTCAACCTGAGTTCCTTCCAGTGGCAAAACCAACTGGGCCTGGTCCAGACAGACTCCTCAGAGCCTCCTGAAGTCATGGGCCCACAGAGTGTATGTGTGGAGCTGGGAGGACTCTATCGGCAGTCTCAGGAACTTAGTGCTAACACCAAACATAGTTTCTCACAGGCTCCCGCTGCAGTAAGGCATATGCGGCACCTGTCATGTGTGGGTACAGTAGGGTTGTACTCCCAGGCACCTATCTGCACTATGGGCTTTCGATCTTCTCCTGGTCTCCTTCCTGCTCTGAACACAGGAGCTGGAGCCCTTCCCTTTTGTTCACAGCCCAGGACTGTGATAGGCAATGATGTCACAACTGTGGAACAGCCATACTCCAAGAAGATGCTCCAGCATAGCAATAGTCTGAATCCTGCCTGTGGCCAACTGGCTCTGCAGGGGGATGTGCAGCTCACATACCCCCTTCTTTCCTGTCACAGGGTATTTCTCATCTTCCTTCCCAGAGGCCAACAGGAGTTCAGCCTTGCTCCCAAATGGCTCACTGTGCTTTCTCTCCATGGAGTGTGCTGGAGTAGGGTCACCAGGCCTGACCTATATCTACTTAGTTGGGTGAGTGGGTGTGGGGGGAGATCGCTCTGGTACCTGAGTCCTAATCCAGTTGGGGTCTCTTAGGGCCTTCCTCTCTTGCAAACTGATGAATAAATTCAGGTTTGAAGAAGCTAGCAGACCTGTCCAACGTCACATAGAAGTTGGTGCCAGCTGGTCTGGTGAACCTGCCCTCCCTGGCCCAACCTGCTCCAGCCCTAAATCACTACCATGCCATGTCCCAGTCAGTTGCCACCACTCCTGTCACTGCCATCTACAGGTGGAGGCTTTGGGTCTAAAAGCCCTAAGTTTCCTGTCACGGCTGTTCACACCCATCACTCAGAGCTCCAGAGTCCCAGAGTACTTACAATGGCCTTTTCACGCCTCTTTGTGGCATGCCGGGAGCTTGGCAGTCTATCAGAGCAGGACCCTCTACTTCCACATCTGTGGGTGAACAAACAAAGCAGAGACTCACTCTTGGGCAGGACACTGTGTTTGGGGTAGTCGCACTCAGACCCCTTCCTCTGAGTCTCGCCTGCTGCAGCCACTATGGCTGTCCTGTGGGCTTGGTCACTTGGTTGCATGCTTTCTATTGACTTGGGGACAGAAAACCAGGCAGCATTACCTCGTTCTTTAAAACCTTTCTGAAAAAAAAAACTGGCTTTCTGGGAGGAGGGTTTGAGAGGCCCTTTCTAGTCACTATTGGATTTGGAGAAGAAAAACCCCCAAACTAAATCTTATGTGCCCCGTTTTCTAGATAGGACAGCCTATTTGGGCTTTCTTTCCCTTCTGTTCATGGCTCTTCTCCTTCAGGTCAGGCTGTGGTATGGACAGAGTACTGTTCAGGAGACATAGTACATGGAGCTCTGCCGTAGCCATGCTGAGAATCAGAACCAGGGCCCAGGCCAGCACCTGCCTTGAAGGCCTGACTCAACCCTTTCCCTACTGGATCAATTCACCCCTTTCAGCCTCATTTCTTTAACTAAAGAATAAGGGGTTAATTGATCTCCCCAATAGGGTTCCCAGGGAGCACCATTCAAAAATGCACATAAATGTTTACTCCAAAACAAGCTTCATAACTACCTGCTATATTTTATTATTGAATGTCTTTGAGTCTCAACTTCCTTATAAAAAGGGACCCGAGGCAGACAAATTCTCCAAGTTTGCATGGGTGACATTCAAACAAGGTCCCAGGAAGAGAAATGACCTATAAGCACTGACTACTGTTCAAAGGGAGTACTTGGCAAGGCAGTGAGGGGGATGGGGAAGCCCTGGTCTGGGGTTCCAATAGACATGGCACAGGGTGGGAACACAGGTTTGCAAAAGTGGAGGGACTAGTCCACAGGCTTGGGGGTGATCAGTATGCAAAGCTTACCAGGTGCTGAGCCAGATGGCTGAGCAGGAAAAGCGAACCCGAAAATGAACCTTTCCCGGGAATTGAGCAGTGAAAGTCAGCCCCGAGGACTGCAGGAAGACCCCAAAGGCTCAACCAAATCCAACAGAAGACAAGGGACAAATGGGGTTGGTCATTATCTAGAAGAGCTTCTTGAGAAATCAGTGGGAATACACTTAGTACATCAGGCAGTTCAGGACATCCTTGTCTAGGGACCCCAAATTGAACGTCTTAGTTTAGATATCCGGTAAAGAGCCATTGGGGTGGATATCTGAGTATGAGTCAATGTGTCTGGTTCTCAAAGTGTATGGCATTCTGGCAACACCACCACCATCTGGGAACTTGTTAGAAACTCACTTCCCACTTAGCTCCCCAGAGTCCTAATATCGAGACACTCAGTTGGTGGGGAGCAGCATCCACACTGCAGCTCAGCTTGAGACCTAAGAACGCCATCTAGTGGCCATTCGTACACACTTCAGGCAGAGGTCTTGGGACCTGCTCTACTCTCCTTCCCCTGCATCTTCCCAAGGAAGCTTTGGCTCCTGTTGTAATCATAGAGGGGCATATTCTGCTCCCACCTAAACAAGCCAATCTCTTTGCTTTCTGCCCTGCTCCCC
>PVKC010022379.1:0-17703 GCA_004027635.1 Crocidura indochinensis
GGGTTACTCCTGGCTCCATGCTCAGAAATTGCTCCTAGCAGGCACGGGGGACCATATGGGGCACCGGGATTCGAACCAATGACCTTCTGCATGAAAGGCAAACGCCTTACCTCCATGCTATCTCCAGGGCACCTCACCTGTTTTTCTAATGCAGAGATATAAAGAGAAAGTGGGCAATAGCTTTGAACTTAACAATAATTGTTCTTGTAAAGTTGGTTTGATAAATATGGTTTTGTTTTTAACTGTGATATAATGAAATAATTTTATTTCATCATGCTTTTTAGTTAACCTTGTTACTTTTTGATTCTTCATCCCACATTACTGTTTCTTTCTGTTTCTTTGTATCTCTAGCATATAAAACCTAGTGAAAGCTTGTTTAAAAGCATACTTAATATTGTCATTTGATATTTTTAATTTTTCTTCAAATCCAAGACCCAGATCAACTATTTGCCATACTAAAATCTTCTTAGGCTCACTCAAGCAATCTGCTCTGTGCAAATAGATGACAATAAATGCTACATAGATTTTTATAAATAATCAAACTATTATTAAGATAAATAATCAAACCCTGGAACATTTAGATAAATAAGCTCTTCCAAACTTTCTTTTCGTAGGTGTGACCTTGTAGCTAAGGTCTCTTGATTGGAGACACAGCTTGTATGAATGCTTAAATTCATCCTACTACATATCTTCCCAGATCTCTGTCATTCTCAATTCTGATTCACTGAGATGTTGACCCAAAGGTTAATTTTGAAAGCTACAAAGCAAATAGGCTAGTCTCTTTAAGTATAGAGTAGAACACTCCAGTCAAGAGTTTTAAGTATGGAGGACTTTAAGTAAGTAAAAAATTCAATTCAATTGTCTTAAGCCACTTAAATGTAGCCTGCTGTTACCACAACAGGGCACATAAACAAAACTAATCTTTTGTTCAGAAAATTTTTATCTATTTCAGTTGAGGTATCAAAGTATGGAATAATTGAAACTAATAGATAATAAAATAATAAGCTGAATAGTTGAAACTAATCCCCTTTATGCCTACTAGCAGAATTAATACTTGACACATAGCAAGTGTATTGCATAATTCTTTCCATAAGGTTTTTCTAGAAGCCACAATGCGAGGGATTATGTTTTCTGATTAACTAATGAAGCCTCTTAATGAAACACGATACATAGAAAATTATTAATAGGTTTGAGATTCAGAGACAAATCTGATAAAGTCCAAAGCCCTTCTGCCTACATTAGATTGTTCATGACATGACTTCCATCAAACTTTTTATTCCATAGATGATTAAAGGGGCAAAGCCTCTTGTAAATTAATCTATGTGACCTTGTTTTCAGACAAGGCAAATAAATATATTCTTTCTCTCTTTCAATTTTTATTTTTACCAAAGTGGATTACAAATCGTTCACAGTAATTTTTAGGTACATAGCGACATTGAATCAGGGGCATTCCCACCACCAATGTTGTCTCCCTCCACCCTCTAGAAGGACTCCTCCATTTTTTTGTTTGTTTGATTTTTGCCCCATTTTATTTTATTTTTTCTTTCCTTCAAATAGATATATTTTTAAAAATTATACACTTTCACTACTTGATGCAAAGTCTTCAGACTGGGGTATTATCTATCTTCTATGGCTCAGTATTAACATGGATGACCCTGTGTGTGTGACCTGGTCCCAGGTCAAAGCAGCTGATAACAGATTTTTCTGGTCCTTTTTAGGTTTCATGGCCTTCCTGACCCCATTATATTCTGAAAAGAGGCTGCCTTGTCTACATTCCTTGGTCTTATATAAACAGGACACTCTAGTCTACTTATGCAACTTTCAATGAAGTTTTCTAAACATTGACATGCCTATAAGTTCTTCTTTGGTATTCTTGGCTTTATGAAGTTTTAAAGTTTGGGAATTAGTATTTTGTAAGCTTGGGCTTTTTGGTCCCTTTCTACAAAATAAAGTGGTCTCTAGTTGGAATTTTATTATTATTCTACCAACAGCATCATTTGGTAGAATTGATCTCAAATATTCCTGAGTTTTATGTAACTAAAGAACTAGGTGTTGTTTTTCACTATCTAAATATATTGCCGAGCACTAATCTGGTAGAGTTTGAAAGGATTAATGGTTGCAAAGCCTTATAAATTTGATATTTATCAGAAATCTTTATAAAATTATTTAATATCATTTCCATTTTCTTATAAGCGTGGTCCAAGATACCTGGAAAAATTTGGAACATTATGTTCTTTTGAAGATTAGTTATGGAGCTGGGCCATTTCTCTGTTAGCAAGATGGCCAGTATCTTGGTGGAGTTGCTCCGTTTTCCTGTAGTGGAGGAGAGTTCTGAATGGGTTACAGCCTGAGAATATCTGAGTTGTTAGCCTGTAGACCAATTCTTCCTCTTCAGTGTTTTAAAGTAGAAATGGTATTGGCTTCTGCTGCAAATATCTAGTCAGTGAGGGCTTAATTCTGTCTCACTCTTAGATCCAGATTTGTCAAACTGGCTCTGTGTGATAAGAACCTTCCTCCATGCATGAATCTGAGAGCTCGGAATGATCTTGTACTGGAAAGGAAACTTTCATTTTTTCTTCTCAGAACTCGTTGAGTAAACAAGGTCAATGGTCTCAGAGCATGTACAGGACATGTAAGTGTTGATAAAATGCTTCGTCCCTGCTGTGCACAATCTACCATATGAATCAAACTCTGGCCATTATTTTTTGCTTGATACTGAGATAAACAAATGCTTAGTCAGAGTCCTCAAGAAGTATGTCCAACTTTTCCAATCTTTTTTGTTGCAAATTATCTATGATTTGTATAATCTATTCATTTAAATGCAAACTGTAAGACAGAAAGTGATTGAGGACAATCTGGTCCTACCCTTGATAGTGCTTTTGTTTAAAACAAAAATCTTCAAATGCGTTAATATGTGACTCCTTTTTCGGAAAACAAAAAGAAAAAAGGAAAAAGAGGCAACCACTCAGCACTTCCCAGGAAATTTGCCTCCTTGACAAAAAACAAAAAGCCACTGCCTGACAGTTGCACTCATGGCTGCCCTGGATTATTCCAGTGCATCCCAGAGGGCAGTAGAGACTAAATAGGGAAGCACTGATATGAAAACCCATAAATAGGTTGATCATTAATAATAATCATGGGCACAGACTTTACATCCAAATTATCTGAGTTCAAATCCTTGCCTTGCCACTTACTAACCAGGTGACTTGAGTAAATTTTTTTAATTCTTCTGGGCTGCAGTTTTCTTGTTTAGGAAATGTGGGAAGCTATAATGATACAACATAGACTTGCTGTTCACGCGACATGTGACTTAGAATAGCATCTAAAGCATTGTAAGTTTTGTGTAACGCTATATTTTAAAAAATCACTATAGCACATGTCAAATTTTTTGTTTTTGTTGGGGGGAGGAGAATTACACCAACATATGTTAATTTTATCATTGCTTTCTCCACTTTCTCTACTTAGAAACCATGATGCCTTTTTACTTATTCAATTAATAAAATTCTATTTTAAATTATTACTTACTTATTCAACTAATAAAATTCTATTTTAAATTATTATTATTATTATTATCATCATCATCATCATCATCAACATCATTGGTTTGGGAGTCATACCCAACAGTGCTCCAGGCTGATCAGAAATCAGAGATCACATGTAGCAGTGTTTGAGGGACGATACAAAGTTCAGAACTTTGTATCTGTAAGTGCCTTACCCGCTGTTCTATTTCTCTGACTCTATAAATAAAATTTTGAAGTATACAAAAACAAGGACAAATCATTTATAACCTGACTAGCCTATCAGCTTGCCTGCTTTATTTTCACAAATTTCTCCAGAATTTCTAGATAATTCAAACTCAAATTTGACTATGCTAATACTACTAACTAAGTTATTTATTTATTTTGGTTTAAAATAAACTTTGGCATCATTTCAGATTTACAAAAAATATCAAGTAAAATAGGGAGTTCTTGTTTCTCAGTCTGGATTGCTAACAGACTACCCCAGGGCTACAGAATTTTTATCATAAACTATGTCTGGCTAGAAATTCTGAGATTGGTGATCAATGTGTGGGGATAATTGGGTTCTAGTGAGGACTTTCTCCTAGTTGTGGAGCTTTCTCTTGACTCTTAGAAAGGAAGTAATCCCATCCATGGGGCTTCACTCTCATAACCTCAGCCTATCATAAATCTCACCCCAAATCCCCATCTTCTAATTCAATCATATGCCAGAAATGAGATTCACCATATTGATTAGTGGCCTGGTGACACAGACATCCTCATTTCCTTTGTAACTTAACAACCTTTATGACCTTTGCCACAGCATACAAAATGTTAAAAGTTTTCTACAGCTACTTGATTTTTTCTATAGTGATTTATGAAACATTTGCAAATGAGATGCAGCCATAATACTTTATTATTCCTAAATGTTTCAGTGTATTTTTTACTAAAACAAAGACATTCTCTTTCATAACCACAATGAGCTGATCAAAATCGGGAACTTAGTACTGGTATAATGCTGTATCCAAAACATTAAAATTCATTGGATTTTCTCAAAAGAAAATCATTATCTTGACTCTTTGGTCCTATTTAACATAGAGCAATTTCTTTAGTTTCTCTCAATCTTTCATGGCATTGATAAATTTTAACTGTCTATTTCAATTATTTTGTGTAAATTATCATTTTCTATTATTTGTTTCCTCTGATTTAATTGAGAATGTGTATATTTTGATTAAAAAAAGTTTTGTTTTTGAGCCATACCTGGAGGTGATCAGGGGTTACTCTTAACTCTGAGCTCAGAAATTACTCCTGGGAAACTTGGGGAACCATATGAGATGCTGGGGATTGAACCCAGATCAGCCACATGCAAGGCAAATGCCCTCGGCAGTGCTATTGCTCTAGTAGAGAAAAGTTTTTATATTTTTTTCAACATTACATAAGTGATATCACATCTCTATATACTCCATTTTTAGAGGGACAGAATTTAAATTATTTCATCCCTGATGCATAAACTTGGACCTTCTGAAAAAGGTAGTATCTTCTCTGTTTTGCTTAACTCTATAATTTCTATTTTCTTCCTTTTAATACATAAGTGACTTTTCTTTTTATATATATTTTATTTAAACACCTTGATTACATACATGATTGTGTTTGGGTTTCAGTCATGTAAAGAACACCACCATTCATCAGTGCAACGTTCCCATCACCAATGTCCCAAATCTCCCTCCTCCCCACCCAACCCCCACCTGTACTCTAGACAGGTTCTCCATTTCCCTCATACATTCTCATTATTAGGATAGTTCAAAATGTAGTTATTTCTCTAACTAAACTCATCCCTGTTTGTGATGAGCTTCATGAGGCGAGTTGTAACTTCTAGCCCTTCTCTCTTTTGTGTCTGAAAATTATTATTGCAAGAATGTCTTTCATTTTTCTTAAAACCCATAGATGAGTGAGATCATTCTGCATCTTTCTCTCTCTGACTTATCTCACTCACCATAATAGATTCCATGTACATCCATGTATAGGAAAATTTCATGACTTCATCTCTCCTGACAGCTGCATAATATTCCATTGTGTATATGTACCACAGTTTCTTTAGTCACTCATCTGTTGAAAGGTATCTTAGTTGTTTCCAGAGTCTTGCTCTGGTAAATAGTGCTGCAATGAATATAGGTGTAAGGAAGGGATTTTTGTATTGTATTTTTGTGTTCCTAGGATATATTCCTAGGAGTGATATCAAAACTGTTAAAATCTCCCATCACTCTTCAGATCTTCTCTCACTAGATTAGTATCTATCAGTTAATTCTTGCTGGATTCAATTGTTATTGCTATGGTTGCTACTGGCCACTTAAAGTCATTTTCCAAGTTCTTTTTAAAAATCACTCCTTTTCAAAAATCTGGTCCAACCCTCTAGCTGAAAGGCTCACACTCTCTTTTAGACACCTTCAGAGTATGAATTTTGCTTTCCTTAACATGTTTCTTGTTGTGTTTACTTTTTGATTCCAATTTTTCATTAGATTCTCAGTCATTGACTACAAAGAAAGTGTCTGATTTTTCTCAGTATCCTCAATGCTTAGTACTGTGACTGGTGCTAGGGGGAAATGCAGCTCATCTTTGTTCAAAGCATAAATGAACAGAAGAAAGCAAAAGAGTCTTCAACTTTCTGCCAATATTTAGCAGTCCCTGTTGGGAAGAGGCAGTAACTTCAAGTAACCAAAAGGAAACTATCCATTAACATTCATAGCAGACTACTGTGGTTCTTACAATAACAAGGCCAAATCAACATGGATTAAATTGTTGACATGCTTGAACTTAATATAAATGTTTTCCCCCATTTCAGAGGCTGCCTGCCAATTCTGATCTCATATCCTTACTATTTCTTAACTAATAGCTTGATATGGGGCTGTTTTCTTTATTGGTTCCCCACTCATTAAGAAGCTCTCTCCCCAGAGATGATTGTAGGCGTGTTATCACCCTTTGTTTGGTGGTGGGGTAATGTCATGATAAGGATCTGAGCTCCTGATCTAGGAATTTAGGCTAATTTCCTTTTGTGTGCAGTGAGATGAGCAACTTGGGGTAAATTATTTAACTTCATTGGCCCTTTGCTACCTTGATTCATACTATCTCTGATGCAAAGTTATTTTGGTATTTTCTTTGAAGGTTTATTGGTGGTAGGTCTGTCTCTGGTATATTTTTGTGAGTAGGGTTTTGCAATTATTCTTAGGATAAGATGGAGTAATTGACTCGCAGCCTGTCAAAAACACGTAAGACAGGAGGTTGCAGAACAAGTGCCATATTTATGCCATTACTAATAGAGCCCAACTTTCCCTGTTCCAAATGAATCTTACCACCATCCTTGAGCTAGAGGTTCTTTATAATCTTTGACAGACACATTCACATTCTTTGGGGTTGTGCCTCTCATTCAGAAGGAAACGTGAATAAGATGCTCTCCGAAGGTGTACTAGAGAAGGATGATTGATGATATTTCTGCCACTATGTCAGTTCTGAATTTTCATCACTGCTTTCCTGATTTGACAGGTGATTTAAAGTTCCAGGCTAGGGAAGGACCAATGGATGAATCAATCCTCTGTGCCTGGCTATTGGGCAGGAAATTAATAAGAATGCCAGCTGAAATGATCTATGGTACTGTAAGCTTATTATACCTGATTAGCTTCCAGCCTTTCACCCTCTCTGACAGCTACAAGCCTCAAGGTTTCCAATGGCAACAGTCTCCCTTCCTTAATTGATTGCTAGGTCATCTAGCCAGACCATGAAACCAGATTCTCCCACTGACTTGTCAGAATTAGGACTCCTCTGTGTCATGTTACCTTCTCCTATTTGGCAGTAGGAAGGGGAGTTACTGGGTTGCCTAAGCGATGTTGACAGTGAAGTTCTTTGAACCCAGGCAACAAAGTTTGAAGGGGCCTATTCAGTTCAGTTGATCAACTTCTTATTGAGCTCCTTACTATGTGCTGACATCCATGAACAAAGTGGAGTTGGCATTAGTAATAATCATGTGAAACGGGAAATGGGGGAGAAATATTTTATTTTACCAAAGGCTTATCAAATAAAATGGTACCAAACATTGAAGTTGGTGCTGAAAAGAAATGGGTCTGAGAGAAATAAAAGAGAATAGAGTACCATAATATTAATTTAATAAATATTAAGCTAATTCAATATATATAGTTATATTTCATAAAAGAACATGCAGTTATTTAAAATGAATTTGTTTATTTAAATTGAATATTATGTACAGATGTGTGTATTTATGCTCAAAGTATCTGCTATACTTACCTTTTTAACCCTCAGTATATAAATTCCCTCTGGAGCCTCTATTCATCATCCTGAGCATCCTAGAATTTACTCGTGCCTACACAAAACATACAGCTATTAATATTTTTAATTTGCACATATTTTTTTTTTTTTGGCTTTTGGGTCACACCAGCAGTGCTCAGAGCTCTATGCTCAGAAATCGTTCCTAGCAGGTCTGGGAAACCATATGGGATGCCGGGATTCGAACCACCGTCCTTCTGCATGAAAGGCAAATGCCCTACCTCCATGACATCTCTCCAGCCCTGCATATTTTTACTTTTAAAAATTATTGTTTCCTGGGCCAAAGTAGAGTAGGTAGGGTACTGGGTTCAGTCCCCAGCATCTCATATGTTTCCCTGAGTAATTCCTTAGTGAGAGTCAAGAGTGTCCCCTGAGTATTGCCAGGTACGGCCCAAAAACCAAAACAAAAAACATTGTTTTCTATATAGCCATGGATTAACTCACTCCTGCCATTTTGAAAAATATATATTGGCTACAGTTTCAGTTTCAGTAGGAACTGGAGACCTAATTATGTAGATAAATCAAATTTAGATATATCTCTCATGCTTATGAACAAAGTTTTAACCAAATCCACTTGAGAGTGATTTTGATGATTATTCTCTTGCAGGTAGCTAAGCTGAGACTTTTGTTAATATATTGGTCCAGTAAAAAATGAAAAGGGTTTTTCTTTTAGGGACAGACTGAACAGTTTCTATTTTAGTTTGCCATTGGTCCAAGCTCCCCCAAAATTAAATCGTATGTCCACTTAAAACCTCTTGATTACTGCTCACCAACCTTGTTACTTTTAACCTGAGCCTTGCTTCCTACACGTTTCCGCTTGACCTGGCAATCATATTCTTCCTCCTTCACTGCTCTCAAGAGGTCTCGCTAAAAACCCCAGATGACCCTATCCCTACTTCCTACTTGTTAGAGCTAGGAACCTAGCTCCATCACTGAAGGTCCTACTGAGGAACCCTCATAAGGCATCAATGACTACCAGAAATTAATAGACATGTGCACAAAATGGTTGGTGAAAATAAGAACCCTGGGTCACTACTCAGATTACTTAGATCTTAAAGTTCTACCTCAAGAACCCACAAAATACCAGCAATTCAAAAACAAAACAAAATTCATGGGGCCAGAGAGATAGCACAGTGGTAGGTCGACCAGGGACAGATCTGGGTTCTATTCCTGGCATCCCATATGGTCTCCAGAGCCTACAGGAGAAATTTCTAAGCACAGAGCCAGGAGTAACCCCTGAATGCTGCTGGATGTGGCCCCCCAAAAACAAAGCAAAAACAAAAAACAAAGTATCAGCAATAGTGAATAAAGGAATTGAGCTGCTTCAACAGATGGATTCGGGTAAGTTCAGGTAAATTCTCAGATGCAACAGAAACTTCACTCAGCACAGGATGACTTCAGAGCAATAGTCCTCATAATAGCTACTGAATAGAGAATATCATTGAAAGACAGATTCGATAAACATGAAGAAAGAATGGTGGAAAATATAAAATAAGATATTCAAGCAGATTCAAGAAACTAAAGAATATAATACTTAGATTCATCAATAGAATAAAAAAAGTAAAACATCAAACCAACAACCTTAAAAACAAAGTGCTTTGTACATGACATCATCAATAGAGAAAAGGTAATGTATAAGAGATTTCATAAAATGAAGGGAAATAATATATTAAGTGGAGCATATCAGAAAGAACAAATTCAAAGTTAAAGAAATTCCAGAAGGTGAGAAAAGAGAGAACGTGGAAAATCTCTTTCATCAAGAAGAGATGTCTCCAATATCAGAAGGCAAACTTGAAGATTCATCTGAAGCCCAGACACAAAATTAAAAAAAAAAAGAAGAAAGAAACATAGTGACCAAAATGGCCAGAATCAAAGAGGTAGTGATCCTCTCTTTAAAGCAGCAAAAGAAAATGCAAATCTTCAAATACAGGGAAAGAACAAAGGTTTCTGCCTCCATTATATAATCTTTGACTCCACATACAAAGTCAGATATGCTATTTTCTGGAAATTGGATTGGTGAAAATTGTGACTCTAAAGGTATTTTTTAAATTGTAAAATGACATGCAAACGCTAGTAAGTTGACTATTGCAAAAATATGGTAACAAAAAATTAAAATGTTATAATGCTTTTGCTTTTCTTTGAGGTAGGTCATTTTGGGTTAGATCTAATTTCGTTTTAGCCTCTGAAAAGAAAAGAATTTTTATTTCTCCCACCATTTATGGCCAACCACAAGGGACTTCATTAGTGGCTAACTTTATACATGTCACACCCCAATTTGGCCCAAGAAGTAATAGGATCTAGTTTTAGAACAATTTGGACAGGAATATAATGAGATTTAAAGAGTCTCAACTAGAATTGGAGATATAGCATAGGGGTTAAGATGCATATATTGCATGTGGCCAACTCTAGTTTATTTCTAATATCACGTGGTCCTCTAAGCATCATTAGGTACAATTCTGAAGTCCCTTGAGCATGACAATAATCTCTGGCAGTACAAGGCCTGAACAACAAAGATCCTCTAGCATTGAACCACCAGAAAGGGTTCCAGGCCACATAAGTACCACCTGGGACACTCCCCTTAACCTTAATCCCCAGTTAAAAAATGTTTAAAGAATAATAACAAAGTAGGCATATCCAGTTTCCTTAACATAATTATTAACATTATTATGTTAACATAATAGCAGTATTCCTTACTGACCTCATATGAATTTTATATAATATATAATGAAATTTATATTCTTAAGAGTGAATTGTGCAGGTTATATATATGAATACTAAATTTAAATGGAAATAGGAGTCATGCTATTTCATAACTTCTGTTCTCTTGTCATTAGGAAGATATTCTGACCCAAATTTTAGTCTACTTTTCAAAATTTTTTTCTCAATATTAAAATGTATTTGTGGGGAAACACCTGTTGATGCCTGGGGATTAATCTGACTCTGTCCTTAGGAATTTACTCCTGGCAGTGCTCAGGGGACGATATAGGATTCCAAGGATTGAACCTGAATGCTGTATGCAAGACAAATGCTCTACCTACTGTACCCTTTTCTCAATATCTTTTTTTTTTTTTTTTTTTTTTTTTTTGGTTTTTGGGTCACACCCAGCAGTGCTCAGAGGTTACTTCTGGCTCCATGCTCAGAAATCGGTCCTGGCAGGCACGGGGGACCATATGTGGCACCGGGATTCGAACCGATGACCTTTTGCATGAAAGGCAAATGCCTTACCTCCATGCTATCTCCCGGGCCCCAATTTTTCTCAATATCTTAAGGTGCTATTTTTTTCTCCTTTTGTTACCAGGGATCTCATAGGGTGGTATGTTTTGCTTGCTAGGTGAACTCAAGTTATTTATCTAATTTCTCCAAAACCATCTCATGTAGAAAATGGAAGTCAGAGTCTTTACCCTGCCTACCTTTAACACTGGAACATAAGGAGTTAAGAGATGCCAAACCTATAAAAGTTGTTGACATAGGTTCTTCATTATCAGACACCTTTGGAAGTAGAGGAGAGTCACCATTCATATTTCAAAATTAAATCAACATATACAAACTATTAGAATCTTCATGCATATTCACCCTACACAAGGAAGTTCAAACACTAAAGCTCGGACAGTCCCACACACACCATCCCATCCTGCTTATTCCATTGGTAGCTTTATGCTCTTCAACAGCTCACCTAGAGAAATGGTCAGTTTCATATAATCATAGATTAATTTATATGTTACTCTGAATAAGGTATTCTATTTTAATAGCAATGGTGAAAACAAATTAATAGTAATTAAAAACTGAGCAGACAAAGAGAAAACTGAGCAGAAGCTCTTGGAAAATTTCTTGTGATGCTCCTTTGTATGAAATGATTCTAAAGAAATTGTCTGATAAATTAATAAATAGATTGGTTCTCAGAGACAGCCACACAGTTTGTCTTCTACTTTGGCACCATAAACCAGGAAGAGATTTTAGCCTAAGGCTGTCCTAGGCTCCAGCCTTGATCAGATTATTTTCCACATAAAACAGGACTAATTTCTTGTCAAAGATTTTTAGATGTATTTTCATATCTTAGGAATCTTCTTGCCTGGAGGTTTTCATAATTACTCTTAGAAGAGATGCATTTGAAAACTCTGGGAAGAATCATAGTCTCATTCTAAAATAACAGAACAGTGGGTTTCTGGGTATTTACTTAAAAGGAGATGTGTTTTGAGTCTATTGGAAGTCAAAAGCTTAAAACTAAATTTTGTGAAGGAAGAAGCTGTCCCTTAGACTTTGCATTCATTTCCAAGTAATAAAAACCTGCTACTAAAACTTGAGTTGTCTATTTTAACTCATGTAACAGCCCAGAGATTGATTATCCAGAGTGAATCTGGTGGCAACCTAATACTGTTTGGGAGTCTGTGATGATAGGTTTTATGAGTCAGTTTTGCTGGCCTTTAAGTCCCCATGCCTACACTTTTCTAGTGCCCAGAAGGTCAATGCAGTTGTGTTTAACGTCTATTATTGGTTTACTTTACTTAAAGAAAATTATCCCAGATAATCTGGGTTAACCTGATTTAAAGTATTGAAAGATCTAAGAGATTTGAAGCTTCACTGAAGAAAAGGGAAGTCTGCCTATGACCTGCAGTTTTGTTTTATGCCTTAGAGCCCATACTTGCCCTTCCTGAAGGCTTCATGCTTGCCTAGAGCCTTAATAAAGCATAGGAGCCAATACTTCTGATCCCTCTCCCTCCTTCTCCTCCTTCTAGTGGAGACTAATACAGATCTTATATAGACCCAGATTTCTACTTCCTTTTCTAATGCCATATGTGCTGCTTTCAAGCCAGCTTCTACAGAACTAACAGGTATCAATTTGGTCAGTGTTCTTGGCAGGAAGAAGAGAAAAAGCAAAAGGGCAGAAAACCAAACCAATGTAGCCGGTTTCTTTTCTCCTTTTTTTGAGCTATACCCAATAGTGCTCTATACTTTTGGCTCTAGTTCCAGTAATTACTTCTGAAGGTGCTTGGGTGCCGAGGATCATAACCTGGGTGGACTATGTTTAAGGCAAGTGCCTGTTCTTTTCAAAAGCTCCTCCTCACCTTCCTGCTTATTGGTAAGACTTGGTTATTTGGCAGCCCCAGTCACCTGATTCTGGAGACAGAAGTTATTTCAGTTAAGAGTGCTCTGAGCTGTGATTCTGAATAATACAAGGAGTATGTACAAGGAATAAAAAAGGAAGTAGATAGCTGAGTTTTCTAAATCCCTTTTCTTGCAGATAACCCAACTTGTACCTTTGAGTCAACAAAGTTTCCTCCTTTAGTTATAGAAAACTTACTCCTGCCAATGGGGGCACCGATCTTTTGGGACTTCTGAATTTAAAGAAAAACAAGTTCAAGAAAAGCAAGAGGTGATGGAGATGTGAGATGGAGACTTGAATAGGCAGGAAGGAGGATCCACTTTCTCTTCATCCTTCCTGTTTGGTCAATGATATGAGGAAGCAGCTCTTTCCCAGCTCTGTAGACATGCTTCCAAAAAAGATACAACAATAAGCCCATCGCTTCAGACTAGAGACAGGGTACACTGTGCTGGTTTCCTAGGCCCCAATGTCCACTATGGTACATGCTAGATTCCTTCCCCAATAAACAAGTCTCAAATTCCTGCAGGGTGTCCAAGCATTCAGTTCAGCTCTGAAAGGATTCACTCAAAGAAGAAATTGGATACTACAGGTAATACACTCATCTCCCAAGACCACTTTCCACTTTAGATGTCACTGCACATTCTGCACTTAGGGCCAACCAGTTATATACTGGCAGTTCCACTGCCCTTGAAAGTCAGGTGATAGTAAATGAAATCCACATTCTTTTGGGGGATAGAGGTGTGTAAATTCTCAGGGCTTAATCCTAACTGTGCTCAGGGATCACTCCTGGCAGTATTCAAAGTACTCATATACAATCTGGGAATCAATATAATCCTGGTTAGTTGCATGCAAAGAGTACCATACCCACTGTGCTATCTATTCTGTCCCAAACCCAGATTCTTCTGCAGTTCGAATCCACTGACTATAGATCAGAATTTCCAGCATTACACATACCCAGATTCTGTGGCTCTCAGGGAATAAAAAGTTAAGGGACCAAAACTTGTTCCTAGGAAAAGTATACTAGGGTATAGGGCTTATGTAAGGACAGGGGAGGCATTTGTGCCTCCTCAGCAGACATGTCAGACATCCTCAGCAGAGTGTCATGTCTCTCTGCAGGGTGTCTGGTTAGGAGATCTGAACTGAATTAGAAAACAGCCATCCAATCCATTTAGCTCTCTTGTCTGCTGTCAGTGAATAGTACTCTAGGTTCCAGGAAACTACACAATTTACTAATCTCTACAGCCCTGATTTGGTCTTTTTTAGCATACAGACCAGTGGTGCTATGGAGGAAGCATTCAATGTCTTGAAATGCAAGGCATGCACTCTTCCTCTACAGTGATTTCCTTTGCTTCCTAATATTGAAATTTTACCCCTTCTGTAAAACATTTGGGCAGAAAAAAACCTTAACACCTTAATTTTTGTCACTTGTGCTGCTTAGGAAGCAGCTTTTTGTTACTGTCCTTGAGGTGGCAAGAAAAGGAAGGCCTTTAGACATCTCACCCAGACCTCATGCTCACACCTCCCAATGCTATTTGTATATGTTTATTTATTGTGTATCTCTATATGTACCTGTTACCTCTAGAAGAGTAAGAGCCATATTTGATTTTCTTAAAACATAGGCATATGGTAGACATGTACTAGCTAAATAGCCGATCAATTTATGACTCAATTCCTCTCATGGAAGTTTAGTGGTCACATACCCAACACATCCAGCATATGGGTACTCTCTCATTACAGAAGGGGAAAAGCATATAAAACTTATTTTTCTGCAGACACCATTAATACAATTTGTTAACTTCCCTTACTCTCCGAATCCAGTTGGCTAATAGCATTTTAATAAACACAGCTTCAAAATATTTATGAGTCAGTATTTAAACTAGCCTTATAATGCAATCTACATTTTCTTACATAACAAAATACTTCTTAGATGTGTCATTTCATGTCCTAATCTTGCTTTTATTGTGATTTGTTTTCCTGATTCTTTATTTTGTAGTGTTTCAGGGGACAGAAAATTTCTTCCCATGAGGAATATATTGTAGCTTGTAAGAAATAAGTCCCATAATGGCTTCCCAAAGAGTTACTTCCAAAGTTTATGTATGTTCATGTGTCTTTTAATATGCACAGTCATATTTACTTGCAGTTGTGTTTCATATTCTATATGACTTATCTATCTATCACAAACATGCATATGTGTGGCATATGAAGAGTAGAAAATATGCCAGAATCAGACATAAGTTCTGTCAAGTTTCTAAAGACTATGGCTTTCATCCTTTGTAGAGTGTAGAGTGCTATCTCAGAGATATATATGTTGATATATATACAAGATAGATAATAGATAGAAATAGCTATAAAAATTGAAAATGAAGAAAACTGTATAAATAGCTTTGAGGTATTTGAACTGAAATCTAGGAGCTCTGCAGCTGATCTTCAGAAGGGAAGAAAACAGAAAGAATGGGACATACCAGAAAAGAAATGCTCAAATGGCATCACCAGGTGGAGATTTTGGTTGGAGTGGATTTGGACTGGAGATTATTTCTCATTTTAAGGATGGATTGTGGGGGCCAGATCAGTAGTTCAGTGGACAGACTGCCCAGCATGCAGCCAACCTGGGTTTGATCCTAGCATACCATATGATTCCTTGAACCCACCAGGAGTGATTCCTGAGTGCAAATCCAGGACCAAGCCCTAGCACTGCCAGGTATGATCCAATATCCCTCTATAAAAATAAAAAATAATTTTAAAATAATCAAATGGGAAGGTCTATTCAGTCTATGAATCTGAAGAAACAATAGGGCATGTCCTTTGGGCTCTATGGGTTGCTTATAACATAGGATTGGAAGATATTATCAATTGAATTGTGACCTCTCAGCTTCACATGTTGAAAACTTAAGTCATGTGTAACTCTTTATGGAGACAGGATTGAGACAACGCAGGTAATAATGGTGACATCAGGTTATAATAGTGGAACTCTAATACTATAGAGCTGTGTCTTTCTGAGGAGAGTTGAGGTACACTGTTAGATTACATCTTCTTTTACCCAAAATAAAGATCATCCCTGGTTTCTTTTTATCTGTTTGTTTACAAAACAAACAATTGGTTTCCCCCTGTTTCCTTTTTAACAACTGTTTGTTTACAACTTAGTTTTACCTGGGCATGTAAAGTTTGAGCTTTCTGTCCTCACCCCCCACCTGGCAGTGGTCTCTGTTGGGCAGTTCTTGCTCTTGATACAAGGTAGAAGATTGCCTGACTACATGTGTTTCACCCTCAGCCTGGTTTGGATTATTTAATATGCAACCCTACTTCAGACTCATTCACTTGGGATTGAAAATACTGTGCATGGGGTAATTTTACAGTACACCACCTCTCTTCTTCCTCCTCCTCGACCTTGTAAGTGTGTGTTTGTGTGTGCACATGCACACATGTGTTCCATACATGAGAAGGCAGATGTCTGAAAGCCTAGAAAATCAACTTCTCACCAGCAATTAAATTTTCTAGCACCTTCATCTTGGACTTCTAGTTTCTATAACTGTGAGGAAATAGACCTTTATTTCTTAGGTCATTCAGTGTTTTGTTATGGCAGCCCAAGCCAAATAATATTTGGAGCAAGTGTTTAACTTCTATAACAGGCATCAACATTTAGATCCAGACATAGAAATAAAGTAGTTCTTAATCAAAATCTGTTGGAAAAGGCCAATAGTTAGTTTTTGGTTTGGTATTGGATTGTGGCATTCACAATATATGTGATAATAATATGCTATCTAAATGATATGTGCTCTGCATCTAATCTTAAAACAAATCAAGAGATATGACAAGGACCCCCATTTTACAGAAGGGGTAGGAAAATGATTCTAGTACTTTTACTTCCTAAAAGGTTTCTAAATGCAGTAGAGTCAGCAGCATGTTCAAAACCTCTTTCTTCAGACCCCCTCTAGGATTTTCTTCAGCCAGAAATTCTTCTCTAGGAAAAAAAACTAGAGCTTATTTGGAGTTAATATTTGTATGAAACCATCTGAAAAAAAAAAAGCAGTGTTTCTTCAGACCTCAATATGAGCATAGCCCGGAATTTTTGGCAAAGGTTTTTATCATCACAATATGTTCTGGTCTTCTAATGGGTTGAAGGATATGGCAAAGCATGACAGCATCCAGAATGCAGGGTGGGGGGTAAGTTGGAGAAAGTACAAGGCAGGGTGAGCAAAGCCCTGTGGACATAGGGTATCATGTGATTCATTGGAAGTTAACATTAAACAGAAAAAAGGACTGGGCAAATCCTGAATCTTGAGAGAAATCCAATGCTGGAGCTTCAAGGCGGAATAATTTAGAAGTTCAGGACAAGAAACATAGAAAATGACATCTGATACAGGAAAATGTCACTGACCTGGATAGTAAAATAAAATTAGCCTGTACTGCATGTTGGTAATGCAGAATTTTAAAGAAAGGGAATTTTGGCAATGACTTGTGACATAGCTCAACTTATGCAAATAAAAATTAAGTAACCTCATGTTAATAAAAAATTATTTCCACTTTGACTTCTAAGCAGACCATTTTAATAAGTATTTAATATGCATGCACTTTTCTACCCCCAGTGATGGCCAGATCAATAGCACATCCTTGTTGGGATATGCTCTCTCCTTACTCCTTTTATCTATTCATCTTTCTTAGAATCCCTTTTTTTTTGGGGGGGGTTGGGTCACACCCGGCAGTGCTCAGGGGTTACTCCTGGCTCCATGCTCAGAAATTGCTCCTGGCAGGCACGGGGGACCATATGGGGCACCG
>PVKC010022380.1:0-17715 GCA_004027635.1 Crocidura indochinensis
AAAAAAAAAAAAAAAAAAAAAAAAAAAAGAATAGCTAAAGCAATCCTTGAAAAAAGGAATATGGGAGGCATTACATTCCCCAAATTTAAGCTGTATGATGAAGCAGTAGTTATCAAGACAACATGGTATTGGAATAAAGACAGACCCTCAAATCAGTGGAATAGGCTTGAGTACTCAGAGAATGTTCCCTAGACATACAATCACCTATTTTTTGATAAAGGAGCAAGAAATCCTAAATGGAGCATGGGAAACCTCTTTAACAAGTGATGTTGGTACAACTGGTTAGCCACTTGCAAAAGAGAGAATTCAGACCCCCAGCTAACACCGTGTACAAAGGTCAAATCCAAATGGATTAAAGACCTTGATATCAGACCTGATTACCATAAGGTATATAGAACAACACGTAGATAAAATACTGCATGACATTGAGACTAAAGGCATCTTCAAGGAGGAAACTGCACTCTCCAAACAGTGAAAGCAGAGATAAATAGATGGTACTATATTAAACTGAGAAGCTTCTACACCTCAAAGGAAACAGTGCCCAGGATACAAGAGCCACCCACTGAGTGGAGAAACTATTCACCCAATATACATCAGATTAGGGGCTAATATTCAAAATATACAGGGCACTGACAGAATTTTACAAGAAAAAACATCTAATCCCATCAAAAAATGGGGAGAAGAAATGGACAGTCACTCTGACAAAAAGAAATACAAATGGCCAAAAGGCACGTGAAAAAATGCTCCCCACATCACTAATTATCAGAGAGATGCAAATCAAAACATCTATGAAGTACCATCTCATGCCACAGAGATTGGCACATATCGAAAAGAATGAGAACGAACAGTGATGGTGGGGATGTGGAGAGAAAAGAACTCTTATCCACTGCTAGTGGAAATGCCATCTAGTACAACTTTTATGAAAAGCGATATGCAGATTCCTCCAAAAATTGGAAATTGAGCTCCCATATGATCCAGCTATACTACTCCTAGGGATATACCCTAGGAACAGAAAAATATGATTCAAAAAATTCCGTCCTCACACCTATATTCATTGCAGTGCTATTTACAATAGCCAGACTCTGGAAACAACCAAGATGTCCTTCAACAGATGAATGGCTAAAGAAACAGTGGTACATATACACAATAGAATATTATGCAGACATCAGGAGAGATGGATTCATGAAATTTACCTATTCATGGATGTACATAGCAATAAGTCAGAGGGAGAGAGAGGGTTTTAAGAAAAATAAAAGACATTTTTGCAGTAATTCTCAAAAGAGAGGAGAGCTGGAACTTCCAGCTCACAACACAAAGTTCACCATAAAGAGTGATGAGTGCAATGTGAATGAATGAGGGAAGTAGAAAGCCTGTCTAGAGTACAGGCGGGGTGGGTTGGGAGGAGGGAGATTTGAAACATTGGAGATGGGAATGCTGCACTGGAGAAGGGGAGTGTTCTTTACATGACTGAAACCCAACTGCAATCATGTTTGTAATCAAACTATTTAAATAAAGATATTAAAAATATAAAAAAATAAAAGAAAGAAATACATAACAATACAAACAAACAAAATAAAACCTGAAAAACACCACAACAACAAAGACAGCAACCAACCAATAACCATGGTCCCAAAATAAAAACAAAATAGTACAAAAACAAACAAACAAACAAAAACCAAAAAAGTTGTTTCAATTTTCTCTAAGAGTCAACATACTATAGACTTGAAAACTGGACCCTGAACTCTAGCAGCAACACATGGAATGAAATGTAAAGAATTATCTATTATATCAGAATATCTCAGGTTGTGTAAAAACCATATAAAACATATAGTTCTCGGGCCAGAGTGATGGCACAGTGGTTGGGAGTTTGCCTTGCATGCAGCTGACCTTGGAGGAACCTCTGTTTGATTTAATCCCCCAGCGTTCCACATGGTCCCCCAAGCCAGGAGCCCTTTCTGAGCACATAGCCAGGAGTAACCCCTTAATGTCACTGGATGTGGCCCAAAAACTTAAAACAAACAAACAAACAAGCATATCGCTTCACATGGAAACTCAAAAGAAATACATTGCAGAACTATCATTTTTACCCTGTCTCAAAAGATCCAGGCCATGGGACTATCAGGTTCACCTTAGTACATATGGTAGCACCTAAGACTAACCACAAAATCTTACATTTTCCAAGTGCTTTTTTAAACTTTTTTGGTTCTTTCTTACTTAAAATCACAAAGAATGGAACTGTCAGAATCACCATTAATACACATCTAGCTAGCACTGGTGACTTGTTGCAATACACCTAACAGGTAAGCATTTTAAGGCATCGAATCATTTTCTGGATCCAATATAGAAATATAATACAGATATTTGAAACAAAAAACAAATTCTAATCTAAAAGTTGTCCAGCCAAGGATAGAAAGCTAGCCATAAAAACCAGTGAGTGTAGCTGGAGCGAATAAGGGTCAACTAAGACAATGAAAGATGGAACTGATCACACTGGACAAGAACTCAGCACTGAAAGTGGAGAAACTAACAGGCAAGGCACCTCTCCATTGAAAATAGTGAAAACCACAGTGTCAAAAAAGAGAGATAAAAGGATGTGTGTGTTAGAGAGAGAGAGAGAGAGAGAGAGAGAGAGAAAGTCAGAGATTGAACAAAGCAATTTGCCTACCCTAGAGCAAAGCAGGGATAGGGTGGGGTGTGGGATGGAAGAGAAACAGGACAGATGGTGACATGACACTGATGAAGGATGGTGTACATTGTATGGCTTAAACCCAACAATAAACAATTTTGTAAATGATGCTTAAATAAAGCCATTAAAATTTAAAATTAAGTATTTCATTTTCTGGGGCCCAGGAGATAGCATGGAGGTAAGGCGTTTGCCTTTCATGCAAAAGGCCATTGGTTGGAATCCCGGTGCCCCATATGGTCCCCCGTGCCTGCCAGGAGTAATTTCTGAGCATGGAGCCAGGAGTAACCCCTGAGCACTTCCGGGTGTGACCCAAAAACCACACACACAAAAAAATTTCATTTTCTAAAGATATAAAAATAGAGTTCAAACAAAATTTAAACTGGTTATATACATATACAGTTATATATGCTAGTTATACAGATAAAGAAGTTGATTCCTTTATGAAAACATGACATATTCCAAAAGTAAAAAAAGAACTTTTATTTATTTCAACAAACACTAAAACTAAATAAGTAATAAAATATTCTGTAACATGTCATTATTAGCAATATAGTGGTGAAATTAAAAACAAGTGGCATATTTTTTTCATTATTGTACTCATATGTGCTTATCATTATGTCTAGCTAAATGTATAAAAACCACAGATGAACAATTTCTAATGAATTCATTAGAAATGTGTTGTCTATGGGAAAATTGTCAGAACTATAATAAAAGAAGCTTTTAATCTAACTTTTAAATTTTATTTTGTTTTGGACACTCTAGCTGTGATCAAGACTACTCCTGGATCTGTAGTCAGAATCAGCCCTGACTGGTTCAGAGGATCACATAGAGTGCTTGGGATCAAACATGGGTCTGCTGCTTGCAAGGCAAATTCCCTCCCTACTTTATCACTTTAGCCTCTAATTCTATCATTTAAATTAAGGGTATATATGACTTATTTCTATACTCACAGTTGAACAAAAACTGAGAGTAAATATTGCAATGCCTTCCTTGTTATAAAATGAGTTAATGACGGGGCCCGGGAGATAGCATGGAGGTAAGGCATTTGCCTTTCATGCAAAAGTCATCGGTTCGAATCCCGGTGCCCCATATGGTCCCCCGTGCCTGCCAGGAGCAATTTCTGAGCATGGAGTCAGGAGTAACCCCTGAGCACTGCCGGGTGTGACCACCCCAAAAAGTGAGTTAATGACAAAATTAGTATGGTCACATAGAAAACTGAAGTCTGATGGAATTCCCACCAAGGTCAAAGGAAATTATTTGAATATAAGCCTTGTGCCCAATGTCCAGTATCAATAGCAGACTGATTCCCTTCCTCATGGAATTTATTTGTAGTTGTAGGAGTCAATACCTATAGAAAATCCATGTTTCATTAAGTAGAAAACATTTCAGAAGAAGATCCACTCTAGCAACAGTCTAGAACACTCTTGAAACTAGAGAGAAACAAATAAAAACTATAGAATCACATCATTTGTTATTTCTGTTATTTACTAACTTTAGTTCTCAGTGCTTTTTTAAATTACAGAACACCTGTTTTCAAGTAATTTTTATTTCTTTTCATGTAATCTCAAGTGTATCAGAGGGCACTTGCTATCTCATTCTTTCATTATTTTGTTTCCTGTGGGATAGTCCCACAACTCCTGAATTCAGCTCCAACATGTCTGATCTTTCAAACTCTTGATATCAGGATTAAATTTTGTCTACCCTAAAAATAACCCACTGTGAGAAAATTATGAATGATTTAAGAGATTATGCAGCATGTAAATCACTTGCAGCTGATTCAGTTTCGTTTCGAAGCACTTTATATTGTCCCTTAGTTCACCAGTAGTGATGCAAGGGCTCAGAAACAGTATTAATCCCTGAACACAGCTGGGTGTGGCCTAAAACAAAAACAAAATATAAAATCATACATAAAATATCACATCCAGAAGCTTGAGAAATGTAATATAGATTTTAAGGCTTTGCTTTACATGCAGTCTGCCACAGCTTGATCCTGAAACTATGTATTTATGGTTCCCGAAGCACAGTCAGGAGTTCTGAGCACAGAACCGGCAGAAATCCCTGCGTATAGTTGTGGTAGACCTTCCCCAAATAAAAAGAAAAATGATTTTGCTTCTTAAAAAAGACTAAATGTTACTTCTAATGAATTACTTTAAAATATTCATTAGTGAGGCGAATTTCTAAATGAGCTATCTCTAAATGGAGCTATCTTGCTTTAGAACCACTATCTGAACGTGTTGTAGGTCATTTTTGATTTTTGTATTCTTATTAGTTGGATCATAAACAGCCAAAACTATTTTGCTTATTTTGTATGTTTTTATGATTCGGGTTATGGTTCAGTGGTAGGGCATTTGCCTTGCACGCAGCTGACCCAGGACCAAGGTTTGATCCCTGGTGTCCCAGATGGTCTCCCAAGCTAGGAGCGATTTCTGAGCGCATAGCCAGGAGTAACCCCTGAGCATCACAGGGTGTGGCACAAAATCCCCAAAAAGAAATTACTCGTGACTTACTTTGATACTATATTTTAATCTTTTTTTTATAATAAAGTTTTTCTTTTTTTTTATTTAGACACCTTGATTACATACATGATTGTGTTTGGGTTTCAGTCATGTAAAGAACACCACCCATCACCAGCACGTTCCCATCACCATTGTCCCACATCTCCCTCCTCCCCACCCAACCCCCCGCCTGTACTCTAGACAGGCTCTCCATTTCCCTCATACATTCTCATTATTAGGACAGTTCAAAATGTAGTTTCAAAAGTTCAGGTCAAACTAAATTTTATTTTATGTGTATATAGTTTTATTTATTTGTCCAGTGAAGCAAAATACTATTAGGTCAACTTGTATTTACATGTAAGTTCTTTGAATAATTGAGATAGAAGCCATATTTAATCTTACATGTATTTATTCCCAAGTTTTCATTTTGCCAAAACAAAGCAAAATACACATACATATATAAACACATGTATGATTAAATTCTGTTTTTCCCTACATCATTCCTCTTATGATTCAGAATCTTCAAATTCTCTTGTCAACTAATGTATAAATTAGGACTATCTGAATTTTCTATGCATTCCTCAACTTGCTCTCATGGTCCATAGCTCAGATCTGCATTTATAAGATATATCTATTACTTCTATGTTATATAGTTGCAATTTACCACATAGAACCAGTAAATTGGACACCTTTAGCTTCTGTCCAGCTGTTGTAAGCTGTAGAGTATGAGACAAGCACACAAGAGTCCCCAAACTTTGGGGTAACCTGGGAGCCTTCAGAGAGCTCACAGTCTGGCCATTTATTCAATAGAGTATTGCTCTTCCACATTGGTTCCTAACATGTGAGTTATTGTTTACGTTGACAACAGTATTAAGAACAGTTATGGAACATATCAATGTTCATTAAAATGAGCATGGTTATTTCACACATCACAATTAGTATGTGTCCTTAAAGTATAAAATTGTGACAGTTTTCTATGCTTCACATTCCTAAATTGCAAACTAAATATAAAAGACCTTAATCTCTTCTTCCCTGGACTCTTGTTTGCTGTACTGTTGTACACTAAAACAGACTTAAATTGTATTTACTCAGGGGACTATCCTGACCTTGGAGAATATATTAGGGGAATGATTTCCCACATAATGTTTCTTTAATAACATTTATTTATGGAATTTGTTGAGTTTGCTAAAATTAGAGTACAGATATAAATACAGGCAAAGCGGTGAGTGTAACCCAAAATATATAATTATAAAACATATTATGGGATAAAAGTTTGGGTGCCATCAGAGAAATAGAGAATATACCTTACAAAAGTGCAGATGACAGTGGGCCTGGGTTATATTCCAGCGGACAGGGCATTTGCCTTGCACATGGCTGAATTGGGTTCATATCCCATTTGGTCCTGTGAGCACTTCTAATAGTAACTCCTGCTTAGTAAATCAGGAATAATCCCAAAGCATTGCCAGGTGTGGCTCCAGAACAAAGAACAAACAAAAAATAACAAAACAAATAAAAATAAAGCACAGATGACATAAATTTTGCATCTGACCAAGAGGTCATGCAATTTTATACCTTATTTAGAACTAACCTAGAAGCTGTGACTAGGAAACGTGCAGAAAATGCCTTGAAAAACAATTTCTGTTCTTCCCTTTTACTTTTAAGCAAAGTAAAGTTATTCCTATTTTTCTGTCTTTAAGATTCATTAACATCTGGTATTCAGGTACCCATTAATTTGAAGAATTTTTTTAACTGCTTTTTCCAACATTTATAGAGTAGAACCATGGACAAGCAGAGAATAGGTCTGACTCATTTTGGGAACTTCCCTCTTGGTTGCCTCACATCATTCACCTCTATCTGGACTTTACGTTAACTCATATTTCAATTCTCCACAACAGGTTAAAGTCCCACATCAGTGTTTTTAGCTGGTAACATTGACTTAGAGGGAAATCAGGTCAGTTTTCAAAACAACTAAATTTTTTTATTAGTAAATTCTTGAATGGCTGGGGCCAGAGCAATAGCACAGATGGTCGGACATTTGCCTTGCACACAGCCACCCCAAGGTTAGACTACAAACCCTGGCATTGCATATAATTCCCCAGGTACTGCCAAGAGTAATTCCTGAGTGCAAACCCAGGAGTAATCTCTGAGCAGCACAGGCTGTGGTCTGAAAAAAAAAAAAAGTACAGTGGCTATGCTTTGATGATTGTTGTTTACTTTTAAAATATTTAAAAATTATTTCTAAACTCTTATTTAAGTTCTTCATCAGGATTTCAAGTCTTTCACTGGTAAAATTCTCTTCCATCAACAATATTATGAATTCACTTCTTTATTTTCTGTACTCTTTCTCTCTCTCTAGTTTTTAATTACTCCCTCTTGACAAGTCTCAATAGTATATCAGTGATCTTGTCACCAATTCGTTCATCAAATATGGGAACGTTTTATCCATTCGGATATATGACTTATTTTGGCTTGAAACTTGGACATTCTGAATAAACTGTTCTTTATTATCTCCTTGTGATTAAATTTACTTTCACTATATTTGTCTGATCAATTTTTGTTCAAAATAATATGGCTTCATGTGGGAAACTGAATAAACATAGGAATAAAGGCATTTTCTTTTCTTTTATTCTTTGTGAGCACTCATTCACTGATCTTTGGCATTTCTATCAATTTAGTTTCTTTGAAGACAAACTTGAACATATATATAAACTTGTACTAATAGTTCTGTCTTATCTTAATGTGGATAAGACATAAGCACACGAGGCTATACACAGATTGAAAAAACTATCTGACTTTGAAAATACAGTAAGAGGTAAGTCATAGACCATTTTGAATTCATTTATTTAGGTTCATTAACATGTTTCCTAATTGTTTACTTTCTCATATGATATGTTCATTATTTTATATCTAATATTTCTCATAATAAACCATTTGTGATTACTTTTTATGTCTGATATAAATTTATATCAATGAAGCTACATGGATAAATAAATAACTTGGTATTTAAGTAAGAAAAAAGTCAAACACAAAACTCACAGTTTATAGAAATGCATTTATATACAATTCATAACAAGTGAAGTAAAGTCTAATGTTTAAAAAGCATCTCTAAATTTGAGCATAAGAGACCCTCATCACAGAGGAGGGAGGGTCCTTTAGAGAGGAAGTGAGAGTGAATGAGAAAGTCAAGAACTTTTGAAGTTCCCAACACAGAAATGGATTATGTTTTAGAAATTGATTATCAAATGCATTTACCTTTGTGTTATAATGTACATTTTTAAATATTATATTCAGAAGAAATATATCTATTTTTATTTTTTGGCTATTTATTTGATTTTGGTTCCTCACCCAGCTCTGTTCAGGGCTCACTTCTGTGACCATATTGAATGCCAGGGATTGGACTTGGGTTGGCAAATACCCTACCTACTGCACTATTGCTCCAGCCCCGAGAGGTAATTGAAATATTCCAAATGCATGTGTATGGGTGAAAGCATTTTTTTATTACAAACAGAAAATTCATAAAGTTTAAGTAAACTTTTAAATCAAATTATAAATGACAAAGATATTTAAATATCTTACATTCCAGGGTCTTTACCATTATATATTGGCTTCTAATTTCCCATAGATATGACCTGGCCTCAAAGAGCATATTCCTGCAAGAATTTCTAACTTTCTATAAGAAAAATTCTTGAATTTTCTGTGTGCTCCCAACAATCACATCCTCTCAACTAAACATCCTTTCTGTAAATAAATTATTGTTGTATCTGACCTAATGTTGAATAAGATGAATTACAAATATACCTCATTAAGCCCAAGACATTTCTTTCCATTGCCCTAATGTTATTTGTTTGTTTGTTTTTGTTTTGGGGCCACACCCAGCGGCGCTCAGGGGTTACTCCTGGCTCTGTGGTCAGAAATCGCTCCTGGCTTGGGGGACCTTATGGGATGCTGGGATTCAAACTTAGGTCCATCCTGGGTTGATCACATGCAAGACAAATGTCCCATCGCTGTACTATATCTTCGGCCCTCCATTACCTTAATTTTTTAATGTAACCTTGTATATATTCAAATTCAATTGGAGTCTCTAATGCAATAATACCAACTATCAGTCAAAATGCTTTTCTTTACTATCTACTTAATTCATGCATAGATAATACCTGGTCTTGACAGAATGGTGTCAGACTGCACACCTCTGTATTCCTGACTGAATACATATACTATCACTGGAAATTACCAAGGCAGTTGAAGACAAAAGGTGAGAGAGGTGGAAAGGTTTGGGCACCTGGAATATGAAGAAAATCATTTATCTTCTCCTGCTTTCCTACTCCCAGAGGATAAGGTGACCCTGCTTCTGACTCCTTCCTTAATCCTCCACCTACATGTAACAGGGCCCTATTTCCCTTGGAGAGATTAGGATTCCTCCTCCAGCATCCAACAGTCCCACTAAACCCAGAGTTGTCAACTCTTGGCGCCAGATTCAAGATCTCCTCTTAACCAGGTGAAGGCCAGAGTGTCCTCCATTAGTCACCAATAGGGATATTCCATCATAGCCATCACATCACAGGAAAGTGTCTTGACTCCAGTCTGAGACTTTCCTTTCTTGGTGCTCCTCGGGAAGCATGAAGAGGATAGGTGAGATCAACCATAGGGATCACTATAATGTACACTTGCCCACTTGTCTAACAGCTCAGATTCCCCTTCCTGGAAGACACCATGAGACATAAACTAAAATTTTCCTGAAGTCACAAGTGAGCAGATTAAAGTACCTGTCTACTGAAAAACTTATGATAGACTTTCAGTTCCCAGCACCCTTTTGCTTACCATGAGAACTTTTTCACCAGGGAACAGAAAAGCCTTCTCCTGGGCTGGGAGGTGGGGAGGGACAACCAGGCCCCAGACTGAAGGCCTTTAACAGGGCCATAGAGCAACTTATCCACTTCTCCACTCCAGCTCTTGGGGACCAGACAGGTGAGTCCGAGAGACTGTGGGGTAAGGGAACACTGTCCAAACAGCCTTCCCAAACAGCTTTCCTTCCTTTCCATCAGGCCTCATCTTTCAAAACGCGTGGGCGCTAGTGAGTCAGCGGGACAACTGTAGGTAGTTTACAGTGTATGTAAAAAAATGGTAGGTGGTTTATAGTATTGTGATACCATAATGCTCATAATTTTGGATTGCTTCTGGGAAAGAAAACGGGGTGCTCAGGACCCACTGTATAACATTCCATTGTGTATCTCCCTATACAGTGCTCAATACCATTTCACATAGTTTTCTAGAACGCTCTATACGCAACCTAATATATGAAACCTTTTTCCAGTAAAGTTCACTCTCACTAATCATGAATGGCCTAACAAATGGAAAATCTTTACATCAGACTTGCCAGCTTTATATATTCTCTTACTTTTCTTTTTCTTTTACCCTCTTTAAGTGTTTTGTCCCATATCACTTGGGTCAGCTCTGAAAATGTAATCCATAAATCGATATTCTGTATCCACAGATGTATGCCCATGAGTGTATGTGGTCACCACACCAATGTCAGTCTAATGCCCATCTGTAATAGATATGATATCTATGTTGTATGTTGTTCTCCCCCTGTCATAATGAGCCTCTCCTATCCCCTTTTGCTTACCATCTTACAAACCCTTTTTTAGCACGACATGTCATTCCCCCCATTTAACCCCTTTTACCATCAGTTCTTAACTTGTATTGTTACAGAAGCACTCTTGACAAATTTATAACAAGGATACAACAGAGATATACGTATAAAATATTATGTAAGATATACAATATAACATAACAATTGGGAAACATTCACCAGGATAGCTAAGAACTTTCAAAACTCTAAAATGCATTTTCCCAGAATTGTGCAAACATATATTAAAATTAGATACAAAATTTTCTGTTTGCAGTAAGGCATAAGACAAAACAATATGATACCTAGAGATAAAACACAATTTAAGTAGTAAGATAATGACCGATGCAAGTAGTCAAAAGATCAGCCTAGAAAAAAGTTGATATTTTAGAGGTAACCCAGGTGCAGGAATTTCTAAAAGCCGCTTCTTCTCAGCCGATCTTCACCTGGTCTTGGATCCTCCATCTTCTCCATCATCATCTTAAGCTTCTGGGGTCTCCTCGAAAAGCTGCTGCAAATTAGGGGTTCAAGATCCTCACAAAAGGCACCTCTAATAGAGGAAAAATGGTAGACAGTGGCAATCAGGATGCTGTCCAGAGATTTCAACTCTTTCCCCTTCTTGTGAAATTGTGCAGGAGAATTTCTGGGGAGCCTGGCAAGTACAGTCCAGATTAAGAATTGCAGGTAGATAAACCAGAGCAACATGAAGCCATTCACAAAAGGCTTCACATGTTCACCAATGTTCCAGTGAACAATATTTCTCAAAACTTCCAGTTACCAGAAAGAAGAAATATCTAAAAACAAACTGACTAAGCTAAGAGCCTTAAAGATGATTACTAAATATGATTTAGTATTTAGTATACCATACTAAATATGATGCATTGTCTTAAATGTGTTCTACACTAGAAAAGGCATATCAGTAAAAAGCCAAGGAAGTCAAAATATACTATGGGCTTCAGCTCGTACAATCGATTATTGATATAAAGTCAATAATTTGTGACAAATAACCCCATCCTGAAAATAGAGGTAAATAAATAAGAAATAAACTACATACAATTGTGGAGGAACTATATGAAAACACTTCAATTAATTTTTGATTGATTTTTTTAAATCTAAAACTGTTCTAAAAGATACATCTTTGGTGGACTGGTGGGATAGGAGAGAAACTAGGGCGCAAGGGAAAACTAAACCACAGACATTGGTGGAAGAAAGTAGACACTGGAGAAGGGATTGGTATTGGAACATTGTATACCTGAAACCCAATCTTGAATAACTTTGTAACTCATGACGATTATATATTTAAAACATTTAAAATAAATAAATGATATATAACATTTAAAATAAATAAATGGTATATGCTATATTATTAATATCTCTGAACTGTTTATGTGGGCCAAGAAACATTCAGAGTAGAAATATACAGTAAATTCTAATAAAAGGTGCTAATAATAGTGACCATGGTAATAAGAGAGAAGTAAAGGAAGAAGACTCAGATGACAGTTTATGCTAAATAAAAGTGCATATCAATCACGTTGCAAAGTGATCCTCCCCGAAGGTTCAGAACTTTTCTTCAGTTTCTGGAGTTTTATTCTCTTTTTTCTTATACCTGTATCCATATTGAATAAGCATCTGCTCTCATCATTTGATATAGGCATCAAATGGAGGAGATAAAATCTCTTCATCTGGTCTAGCATTTGTCTGTCATCCTGGGGCTGAAAGGTGATACCATACCATACACATAAAATGCAGCCTTCACATATGTAGGAAAGCCCTTTGATCCACCAGGATGCCCTGCTGTTCAAGGTCCGCCAAAAGTTCAAGGACTTGGACCTCTCTCTAGCTGGTCCTTTCAAGACAAATGGCAGACCACAGAGCACAGCAGGTACTATGCCTTTCAGCATTTGTGTCTCTGCTTCAAATGAATCTCTGATTGCTTTATTTTGAAGAGGTTAAGCAGTGTTGTGGACAGTGAGTGTGTATATGCTCAATGCCTTGTGGGGCATAAAACTGTGTGTGGTGATATTGGAATTTTCTTGAACTTTACCCTAAGCATTCTTAACAAAGTAGGTAAAGAGGCAACTGACAAAAAACGGATTTATTTCACTGAATGACTCTGGAAAAAAGTCCTTAAACTACCTACACAAACAACTCTTATGTCATGTTTCAGGATACGAAAAAGATAGAACAAGGATACTGTAGCCCCAAAGATAAAAGCAACAACATCCCTTCTTCATCTTCCCTGGGGAGGAATTAGAAACATGCTCAGGTCTCACCAGAGTAGAAGAAAAATATCTCACTTAAATGATATACATGCTCGTTCATAGTACATACATATTCTATTTATTTACCTTCTAAGCATGTTATTTCACTTTAATTTTTATAATTTAAATTTCATTGTATTTATTTACTTGGTTTTGAGGCCACATCCAAAAAAGCTCAATGGTTACTCATTGCTCTGCACTCAGGAATTTTCCTGGCAGTGATCAGACAACCCTATGAGATGCCAGGGATGGATCCCGGGCTGGTCACTTGAATGTCAAGTGTTACTCTGTGCACTATTTCTCCAGACCACCAGTTATTGCACTTTTTAAAATAAAAATACTATTATCATTCTGATTTACAGTTAGTTTTGCTACATCTGAATAAAGGTCATAGACAGAGTCTGGGTGACTGATTGGCTTCACCCTCCGGGTAGTCATTTCTTTCCTCATCAATCCTCCTCTGCGTGAAAAACACCACTGTAGGCTCTGAAACCCTCAGTAGGCTGAAGTCCAGGGGCACCAGGAGACAAGTATGAAGTGCGCCAGAATTGGTAAAAGCCAAAAGAAGGCAGATCGCAGACACCTCGGCAACCAATCTAATGAGTTTAACTTGTTTTCTTTTAGCGATGGAAAATCACTGAAGAAGTGAGCAAAGTAGTGAGGGGCTCAAGCTACTTCTGGAAACCACATGGAAGGTAGATTTGGCAGAGGTATGACTAGAGTTCAGAACAATTGGCCCTTGGGCATTTGCAGCTCAGCTCCAGTCCACTTGACCTGTTAATTCCCCCCCACCCTTCAGTTTTGTTCACCCCACTCTGTGACACATAACCCTTTCTGAAATGAAGCCTTAATCCTTTTTAAAGATGCTTTAAATTATAGACTCTTAAATATTGGGGGAAAAATCCTTCAGATCTAAAAGAATCGCCATAGTGGGAGGGGAGATGGTGTTGGCAGGGAAGGCTGAATTCATTGGCACTCCTACTTCTCCATCGAAGACTGGGCGACAGGGAAACTGCACATGAGGACTTGCAATTGGAAGTGACTTGGAAGAGAAATGAAGGAGGATGAGAGCATGGAAATGTTTCCTTTTCAGCCCTGACTTCTCCCCAGGGAAATCCCAAAGCACTTGAACTGGCCTAAAACCAAGGTCCAGGCACCAGTTTTTCAGTCCAATGATTAGTCATATCCTTTCTCAGGCAGATTTCAGCTTTTTTTCCCCAAGAAGGATCAGTTCTGCAGGGTTGTTGCAGAAATAAGGTCACAGTGAAGGCCCCATCTGACCTGAAAGTTTCACAGAGTTTGGAGCACTGCGGTATGAGTAAGGACTCATTTCCTTCACTTCATCACACCCATCTGAACAATTCTCTCTTTTTCTCAGATCACAAGAGTTACACAAAGATGCTTTGTGTTCTGGCTGACACTCTCATCTTTAATTGCATTGTAAAAAACAGTCATTTAATGCTGACCAATGCCAATAGACTAAAAGTTAAAGAAAGAGAATAAAGAAAAGGCAACACCAAAAAATAATAACAAAACATCAAGGCCAAATTCTTGCTAAGTGTGCTCTTATTTTAAACTAGAAGCAAACAGAAAAGCTGGCAAAATTCCTGTGGTCAAACTCAGTGACCAATGATTTCAGCTACATCTTGTTTTTCTGATGACAAAGCACACAGTCAAGGATCCAGGGTGTACAATGATTCTAAAATCGCTTCTCTCAGAAAAACATTACACAGGAGACATACTTCATTATTTTTCAAATCAAGAGCAAAACTCATTTGTAAAAGGAAATGTGCTGCTCTGGTGTTGAGTAGCTAAGCTGTACTTTTTGTTTTCCATTACCAGCATTCCCATCCTGAGACTGGGACAACTCTCAGCTGATCACTCTGTGCCTTGCTAGAGTCACATTTAGCAAGAACATCAGAGTTCTCCTGCAGACCCCAACTCAAGAGTCAGAAATCACATTCTTGGGACTCTCTCCTCAGGAAAAAATGGCTCCTTTTCATTCAATATTAGAACCTGCCAGGAGCAAAGGCTGAAGAAAAAAATGAGGTGGAGTATGATTCATTCTGAGCTAAAAAATGACTCAAAAGGAAATTGTCTGGTGTGCTGAGATGACACAGTTCATTGTAACCTGCTGTGACCAGACTTGTGTGTCATGCAACTGTCTACCTTGGCCTTGGAAGTCAGTTGTATGAATATGCTGGGCACAGGCCAGGTTCCATCCACCACCAGGTGACTAAGAAGAGGCTTTTCCTGGCGGAGCCTCTCACTCTGACCACTCCCAACCTCCAGTGCCCTGGTGATTAGGAGACTCGGGGAATCAATTTAGAATATAACTGTAACACTTAAAATATAAAGACTTGCTGAAAGAAAGAAGATCAAATTCAGAGCAGACACACAGATGTACACAGAGGCCCTAGAGTCTAATGCTTAATTTCCCATGGTTAATTGTTCTGCCATTTTAAAGTATTTTACTTCTTGCTCACTACTCTTTCCAAATCACAGACAAAAAAATTCTCACTTTTCTTACATTTGGCATTTCTCCTACCTTCCTTCTTTCTTTCCTTCCTTTCTTCTTTCCATCCATTTATCCTTCCTTCATATCACCCTTTCTTTTTTCTTTTTCCCTTCCCCTTTCTCCACTGCTCCCTTTCTCTTACTTCCCTTTTCCCCTCTCTTCTTCCCTTCCTCACTTTTCTCCTCTTTTCTTCTTTCCTCTTTTCTCCTTCCCCCTTCTTCCATCTTTCTGTCCTTCTCCCTCCCTTACTTCCTTTATCTATTTATTTCTTCTTTCCTTGCTATTTCTTCCACCCTCCTACATTCTAACCTCCCAATCTTCCCCTCTTATTTCCCATTTCTCACTCACTACTCCACCTTTCTTCCTTCCTTCTATCCCTCCCTCCTATCCTCCCTGCATTCCTCTTTTGCTTTCTCCCTCCATTCCTCCCTTCCTCACTTTCATTTCTCCCTTACTTCACTCTTCAATAATTTTGTCCTTCCATCCTTCCCTCCTACTTCCCTTCCTTTCCCCCTTTGCTTGCTTTCTTCTGTTTATCCTTCCCTTTTCATTCCCTTCCTTCTCCTATCCTTTTTCCCTCCAGCCCTTCCCTTTTCCTTCCTTGTTACTTTACGTCCTCCCTCTCTCTCACTCCCCTGTCTTCTTCCTTTCCTTCCTTCCTTCCTCTATCCATTTATTTTTACTCCCTTCCTTACTTTCTCTCCTTTTTTCCATCCTTCCTTTATTCTGCCTTCCCTTACTTCAGTCTTTCCTTCATTCTCTTCTTTCCTCCTTCACTTCCTCCCACACTTCCCTCCATGGCCTTATTTGTTATGCTTTTTGCTTTGTTTTGTTTTTCCCTTTTCCTTCTTTCTCTCCCTCCCTGTCTTTCTTCCTACGTTTTGGCATTACTTCCACCTTCCTTCCATTTCTCTCATCTTTTCTCCCTTATTTTCTTTATACTAACCTTCCTTCCTCCTTCCATTTCTTCTTCCTTTTCTTCTTTCCTTTCTTCCTTTCTTCCTCCCTTCCTCCACTCTTTCTCTATTCTATCCTCCCTCCCTTTCTTCTTCCCTTCATTTTCTCTATTCTATCCTCCTCCCTTTCTTCCTCCCTTCACTTTATTCTATCCTCCCTCCCTTTCTTCTTCCCTCTATTCCTTCCTTCCTCCCATCTTTCCTCTCTTTCTTCCTCTTTCTCTTTCTTCCTTCTTATATATTTTAAACCTGAATACTTATTGTTTATGTACTGATATGTTTACATACAGTAGTGCTGAAAATAAGGAGTAAACTAATTAGAGTGGAGCGATAATACAAAGAATAGAATTCTATGAAAAAATCTTTGTATCTTGGACTGAAAAGATAGTACAGCAGGTAAGGCCTTTCATACAATCAGCTGGACTTGATCCCCTAACAACCCATGTAATCGCCATAGTAGCATAGAAGTTATTCCTGAGTGAGCCTGGCCCCCAATTCAGCCCCCAACACTTTAAGTGTGATGAAGATGTGATACATATTGGTGTTAAAATATAACACTTTGTAATTACTATCCACAATGAAATTATATTAAAATTAAGAACAGGGCAATATATATTAAAATTGCTAACATAGTTCCTGAAAACTGGACAGCCTCACTTAATATGATATAATATAGTAGACTACATGAGATTATCAAAGCTTCCAAAGAATTTACCATAAAATAAGGGTTCATTAACAGAGTCCATTAACTAGCTTATTATACCTAATATGATTATATGTTAATTTTTTTTTTAGTTTTGGCCATAGTCAATAGGTCCTTGGAGCATGCTCCTGGCTCTGTATTCAGAAATAAGTACTCACTAGGCTCAGAGGGGTCATGTGTGAATTCCTCAGGAAATCTAACCCAGAGTGGGCATCCCTACCCCCTATACCATCTTTGCAGTTTGTTGGTACTCTCCAGTGGTCCCTAATGGCAAACAAATGCTGGAGTCATTACTTACTGTCGCCATAATGAGAGACTACTGGTTTTAAAGCAGCACAACAGCTCACATCTGGCCGAGTTCATGTAGTTAACACAAATAATCACCATCTATCTCTTGAAACTGACCCTACATCTCATAAAAATAACCAAAGTCATCTCAAGTCTGCTGGTGTATTAAGAGAGAAATAAGG
>PVKC010022381.1:0-17731 GCA_004027635.1 Crocidura indochinensis
ATATGGCAAAGGAGCTAGGGAATGCCCTAAGATTTCTATTATAAGAACACAAATCTCGTTCATGAGGGATTTACCCTCACAAGCTAACCATCTCCCAAAGATCCTATATTAATGACTACATTAGAAATTAGTTTTGAACCACAAAGGAAACATGGCTATGTATGATTCTGAAAATATGACGCTTAACCTAAAAAAGCCTAAAGTAATGTTTCTTAAAAGTTAAAGGTACAGCTAAGATCATTCTTCTGCCATAAAATCAAAGGTTATCCCAGAAAAAAAATGACTTATTGTGATTCTATAATTTGCCTACAGAGCTGGTCAGCAACTTGTACAGAAGAAAAAATGTATTATAATACAACAAAGAGTCTGCTTTATTTTTCACATTTAGGAAGATGAGAGAATATACTGACTATAAAATTCTCTAGAGTTTCTATTTTTTTGAAATAAATATTTGTTATGTGTGTTATTAGTTTGTTTTCAAGCTATCTAAAGGAGTAGAAAATATAATTTACCTCGGTAACCTTTTCAAATAGAAAATATAGTTGATTTCCCTTATACTGACTAATCTCTATGTGGCTGTCAGAGAATACTATTTAAGTAGAAGTCAAGAAAAAGAGGTCAGAAACCCATCTTGCTCTTGCTCAGAATAGCAATAGAAAGAGAGAAGAAAATGTCAGGGCTGTACTTACTAGTCTCTTTTTCCTGATACAAAAGAAAGACTAGGTTTAAGGAAGAATAAATTTAGCCCCTTTGCCAGTTTCATTCACATACAAAGTAAAAATTCACAAAATCTTGAATATAAAAATTACATATACATATGTATATCACTATTTTTAAATCATATACATAAGCAATTTCACATAAATCATGATAAATGCTTAATTATATTCTTTTTTATTTATTTATTTGGATTTTGGGCCACACTCAGTGACCTCAGGAGTTACTCCTGGCTATGCACTCAGAAATTGCTCCTTCTTGGCAGACCATATGGGATGCCAGAGGATCAATTGTGGTCCATCCTAGGCTACCGCTGGCAAGGCAGACATCCTAATGCTTGCACCACCACTCCAACCCCACTGAATTATATTCTGTTTTTTTAATTATATTCTTAACACAAGAGATAAGGCAGTGTGTGAGTAAGAATGGGATTATAACTTCTAAAGTTTTTAGTACTCACTACTTAAATGCATATCTAAAATCTTGGCTTTTCTCAACTCTTATTTGTTTTTCGGTTTGGTTTGGTTTTGGGGGCATACCCCCACAAAGTTCAGGAGTTACTCTTGGTCCTGCACTCAGAAATTGCTCCTGGCAAGCACGGGGGATCATATAGGACCCCGGGATTCTAACCAATGACCATCTGCATGAAAGGCAAATACCTTACCTCCATTCTATCTCTCTGGCCCTTTTTATAAGTTTTTTTGTTTGTTTGTTTTTGGGCCACACCCAGTGACGCTCAGGGGGTTACTTCTAGCTATGCACTCAAAATCGCCCCTTAGCTTAGGGGACCATATAGAATGGTGAGGGATCGAACTGTGTCTGTCCTATGTCAGATGTGTAAGGCAAACACCCTACCTCTGCACTACCACTTCAGCCCCTTTCTATTTCTATTCCTTATTTCAACTTAATACTTTCTGATCTGTTAGGAATTCACATTATAGATTCTTTTGCTCTGGTTCTTCATTCTGCCATGAATAAATTTGAGATGCACAGCTACTTAAATCTATCCTTGGCCTTCCTATCGCTGACTACTACCTGTAGCTATTTACTACTTTATTGACTGGAATAAGACTTGACATTCACTGTGTCAGAATCAAAGTGTCAGAAAAGAAACTCTCTTAATGCCCCTAAATTGTCTCCATATTTTCTACAGAATCAAAACTCTTTAATTCAAATGTTTTCTAGTAGTTAGGGAGTAGGCAATCTGATTGAACTCTTTCAAATGAATATGTTCATGATTAAAATCCATTAACCTTTTGGGGGAAAATTTGCATTGCTAAAGAGAATGCTTGATAACCCAAATTAATCTTGAATTCATAGAATTTTAGGTGAGGGAAAGGAGCAAGGTGACAATATGAACAGGCAGGTTTAGTAATAACAGTGGGCAGAAGAGGGCTAGCTAGGACATTAATTTTGTCTGGGGATCTATTTTTTCTCAGGTGCAAGTAACTTACGTTGCCTCTCCATTTTAAAACTTCTTTATGGTCTCTTTTTGAAAACAATAGGTTCTCTATGAACACTTAGGTATTTCCTGGACTGGTTATTAAAAAATGATCACCAGGTATTGCTGAGTTACAAAGTTATTCATGATTGACTTTCAGGCATAAAATGTTCCAACACCAACTCCTTCACTAATGTCCACTTCCCTCCACTAATGGGCCTAGACTGTTTTGTACTGCTAGAAAATTGAAAATAGGTGAGAATGATGACTGCCTTTACAGGAATGTATTGCTGCTGTCACAGACCACTTGCTGGAGAGACACAATGTAATTTTAATTACTGTAAAATTTCATTTTGGTACAGTAATTCAAATTCAGAAGTAGAAGCTTAAATGGCTCTCATAGGATTTGTTCCCACAACCATTTTTATTTGGATCAATTTTGGAATAAACCCTGTGAACTTAGTATTAAACTATCCTGGATCTGAGATCTCTCTTTCTCTCCTAGAAAAGGCAAAGTTTGAAATGAACAAAAAGGTACAAATTGCCATTGATTGTGCTCTGTTTATATAAAATAAAGTGAGTCCTTTTTATCTATCCTCTTTCTTCTTCCCACCTTCTACTTTCCTCTTTCCATGTTTCCATCCTTAATCCAATATATTTATTGCTTATTTCCTATTTTCCTGGTTCGGGTGTGGCCCAAAAACCAAAAAAAAAAAAAAAACTTATAAAAAAAGAGTGGGGCCAGAGAAGAGTCACAATTGTTAGGACGTTTGCCTTGCTTGTGCTAACCTAGAACAAACCTCAGTTTGATCCCCCTGACATCCCATATGGTCCCCTCCATGTCAGGAGAGATTTCTGAGTGCATAGCCAGGAGTAACCCCCTCAGTGTCACTGGATGTGCCCCCCCAAAAAATACAAAGAAATATGGAAAAATAATAGACATATTTTACCTATTTGAAAATTTTATCACATTCATTCCTTACATATTTAAGGGGTGAAATCTCTGGGGGGGAAATGCTTCCAGCAAAGGGATAGGGTCCCCTGGTAATGAGCTTCTAGGAAAGTATAAGAAGAAATTGGCCAAGCCTGAAGTAGCCCAAACCATATCCCTTTGACATGTAATTTTGAACTCTTTGGAGATGGAGAAATCAAGGCAACACCAAAATAACACTGGAACTCTCAGTAAAGAATAAACTCCAGGATACTCTAAAGTTCCTCTTAAGAATATGAAATAAGGGGGCAGAGTAATAATACAGCAACTAAGGCAATACCTTTGCACTCAGCCAACCTGGGTTCACTGGCATCCCATATGGTCATTGGCATCCATATGGTCATTGAGCCCACTGGGAGTGATTCCTTCTTGCAGATCAAGGAATAAACCCCCTTAGAACCACTGTATGTGGTCCAAGAAAACAGAAACAAAACGCGTGTGTGTGTGTGTGTGTGTCTGTGTGTGTGTGTGTGAAAGAACTATCAGGATTGCAAGGAGTTTAAAGGTTTCCAGTAAAAAAAAATTCCCAGATTAACTTTTATGTACACTGAGAACTCAAGGACAGGACAATTTGCAAAACTTTCATTAATTTTTTGCAAAAAGCCATTCTTTGCTTCCTCCAACCCACCCCCAAAGTCTTTGTTCTCCTTTAAGAATATTTCTTTCCCCTCACACTTCTCTAAATTTTTTTAATAAAAACTTTTTCCTCATTTACAAAAAGAAAGAACAGCTCATCACATACAATGATAGAAAGCATGTTTTTCTTTCTGCTCTGAATAACCAGAACATAAAATATATCAAAGTAATATTACCATCAAAATTATTTTGCAAATGCCAAATTATTTTCTAAACTGCCTGGGTTTAGAATAAAGCTCGTACTTGTCTGAGATCTGCAGTGTGGTTAACATAACAAGCCTGGGAGAAGACATCTGAAGATTATATTTTTTTTTCTAAGGCCAGCAGTTCAATGCAAGAGTCCAAGGATGAGGTGCTGCTCAGGCCCTGTAATTCAGCAGATTACTAGTGGCCAAGTAGGTGTGTAAAGTGGAAGCCTTCCAGGCCATACCAGCAATTCTCCAATGACTGATTATATGGTAACATTGTATAACAGACATTCAGGTTCTTGTCCTCAGGCATTTAAGACTGGAAACAAAAATGGAAGAAAAGTAAATGGCTGAATTCAGAAAAGAATTTAGAAATTTAGAATTCAGAAAGAAAGAGAAAGAAAGGCATGGAACTCCCAGCTTATGGAAATGGTCTATATGAGGGTTCCAGAAAAAAGTCTTCCCCTTTTATATATTTTTAACAAAAGTGGGGGAGTGAACATTTTTTCTTGTTATGGCATTAAAAAGAGTAGATGCTAAGACAGTCATCTTTTGGTGTCTGGATCCAGCAGGGCCAACGTCATCTTGTGTTTGTCTGGCTTATTTCACTTAATGTGATATCTTTCAGTTCCAAACAAGTTGCAGCAAATTGCATTTTTGCATTATTGCCTAAAAGTGCAGGCAATATTATATATATGTAACACAATTTCATAATCCATTCATCTGTTGTTGGACACCTAGGTTCATTAAATATCTTAGCTATCCTAATAAATGCAGCAATAAATAATCGTGTGCATATGTTCTTTTGAATGAATAGCTAACCTAGGGATAGCTATCTAAAAGTGGAATTTCTGGGCCATATTCTAAGGTTTTTTAAAAAAAATTTTTTTTACCATTTTTCACTGGGATTGAACCAGATTCACAAGCATTGAATGAGGAGAGTCTTTTCCACCGGATCCCTGCCAGCACAGATTGTTCCTAGAACTTTGGGTGTGTGTCATTTCATTGGGATGAGATTTTATCTCATTCTTGTCTAGATATGGATTTCCCTAACAATAAGTGATGCTGAACACTTTTTCAGGTGCCTATTGGCAATTTGTTGCCTTTGACTCTTAGAAGTGTCTGTTCATTTCTTCTCCCATTTAATGTTTTTATAATTTTTATTGTAGTAGAAGTGAATTACAATTCTCTCACAGCAATTAATATTTGAGGCACATAGTGATAATGAGTGAAGGGTATTCCTAGCACCAGTGTTGTCATTCTCCACCCCTTCCCAGCAAGCATCCCACATCTCCCTCCTTTACCCCCATAATGCTAGTGCAACTGTTCCCCCCTTGTACAGCTTGTTGTAGATTGGGTATCATTTCTGTTGTCATTGAATTTGAATTTGGTATTCATGTCTGATCGGTTTTTATTTCCACCAAATGATCATTCGACTGTCTGGTCTTGGTACCATGGGAGGTGGGGGAGAAGAAGAAAGGCAAACAAAAATGAGAAAGACTAGGAGGAGTTCATCTAGGTGTTATAATTATCCACTTAGAAAAAGGAAGGGAAAAAGAAAGAAAAAGATAGTAAAGCATAACAAAACAGAAACAAAAAAACAAGAGGGAGTATCAACAGTATTACAAAAAGAATTAACACAGAATAAACCAAAAACCAGAACCATGAGCTACAGAAAAAGAAAAAAAGAAGAAAAAGCCAGACCAGCAACTTCTTATAAAAAGGGGGTGGGGCGTTGTATTTCTTCTTCTTTTTAATTTCTTGCATTGGCATGGCAAATATTGGGGAAATTACAGTGGGAATTCACTTGGTCTAAGAGATACAGGGTTTCTCTTGAAGCATACTGCCATGGGAAAAACTATAGGCTCCAGGCTCACTCATTTGCACACCCCAAGGTCTTTTTATGGTGCCAGGAATCTTTCCACTCATATGTGGGTGATGATATCCCACCTCTGTAGCTCTCCAGAGAGCTCTCCAGCTCTCTCTTGTTATTTTGGGTAGATCTTAGGATTTTAAACGTGCTTTTATATCTTAATACTTTATATTTTCTATATATAAAGCCCTTATCTGAAGTATTGACTGAAAATATTTTTCCCAGTTAGTGAGCATTTATCTTATGTTCATTTTTTCATGCAGAAACTAATTTCATATAGTCCCATTGTATTTTTTTTTTTTGCTACCTTTGCTGTATCAGATCACTGAATGTACATTTGAGTCCCAACTCTGAATATTCTGCCTATATTTTCCTCAATGTACTTTATCATTTCTGGTCAGATCTCTACCACTTTAAATTGGCTTTTGTGTAAGTTATGAGATATAAATGAAGTTTTCATTTTTACATGTAGTTTTTCAGTTTTCTGAGCAACCAGGTGATTCTCTTAAAAGGACCATGATTCTAGTCTTTCCCTATGTTTCTTGTTGTCCTTATCAGTTTCAGGATTAAAGCCAGTGTCAGCGGCATGCAAAGCATTAGCCTTAACCCCTTTTCTACTTTCTGGTCTGACAGACTGAGCCAAGGCAGATGCCAATGTTCTGATAGGTACAGTTCAGTACAGCTGAACTGTACTGGTAAATTAAATACTGCACAATGAAATCAAATTCAAATTCAACTCCCCTTCTGCTTTATTGCCACACTAATAAATATATATGTATGTGTATATATGTATATATATGTATAAATATGGACTATTGTACAGAAAAGGTAGTAAAGGACTTAATGTGTTTGCATGAAATGTGATCAACCCTGATATTATCTCCAGCGCTGCATATGGTTTCCAGAACACTATGAGGGGTGTCTTTAATTTCTTTATCGGGATATTACATGTAGAAAATAGCACTATTTTTACTTCTCTTTGCATTTGAATTCCTCTTAATATCTTTTCTTAACCTAAATTCCTAGTTTTGACCACAACTTCAAAATTATACTATACATAGTGGTGAGAGTGGACATCCTTTTCACAATGCAGATATTTACAAGTAATAATGGGATTTTAGTAACAAACATATTTAAGTGGCTCAAACATATTGGATTACTCGTAGTTCTGCAGTGTTGATCCTTAAGAGCATATATTTGAATAAGCACTTGTACCCTTCCTTCAATATGTAACAGTGAAGTGGCCCTCCAAATATCTTCCCTTTCTTATATAGAAATAAAATTTTATGGGTTGGAGTACATAAGACTGCTTCAGGGAGGGTGAGAGGAAAACTGTTGACAATAAGAGTGGAAAATGCTCACTGGCAAAGGGTATTATTTATTGTATTACTCTAATTCAATCATAAACAACTTTATCAGTGGGAGAAAACTGTAGCATAAACAAACATAGTATTTAAATTTAAAAAATTTTTAAATTAAAATTAAAATTTAATTTAACTTAATTTAAATTTAATTTAAATTTAATTAAAGTTAATTTAAAAAAAGAAAAAGAAAATTTTATTGAAACATTTATCTTTTTAAGCAGTTAGCCATATTACATACTAAATAAAATAGGTATGGGGCTAAGAGATAGTACAGTGAGTAGAACACTTTCTTTAATGTGTTCACCCTAGGTTTTATCCCTGGTACTCTGTATGGTCCCTAGCCCTTCCAAGAATGATATCTGAACACAGAGGCAGGAGCAAACCTTTAATACTACCAGATATGAACCCCCAAATATAAGATCATTATAAAATCTGATATGTTCTCTCCAAGCCCACATCTTAAAACAGTAACCTAGTACTGTTTTCTATAATTTAACTTCTGAAAGCAACTGGATCAAAAATAGAGATTCAATGCACACAAGAACATTCCCAATATGATGAGGATAACAAGATGGAAGAAAGCTGAATTTTTAAAAGTTCTTCCTAAAAAAGGCAAGGACACTCTAAAGTTGATATTGTTTCTAAGTTATAAATTGAAAGTGATGATTCATTCAAATTTCATAATGTAAGAATCAAAGACATAAGTTCCATCACTTCAAATATAAATGATATCCTCAGAGAACATCAAGTCATGAGTAGAATTCCTGAATAAAGAAGTCAAAAATTATAATAGGCCAAAGGAAACCATCTGTTACATACAAATACAAAAGGAAGCAAATACTACAATGCTACAAATGTATTGCCTTCTTCTTTCTTGGTGTTTTTCTTTGAGGGATGTGAGTGGAGATCACACCTAAAAAACAGTACTCAATTTTGTCTTTCATAGTTTTCTTAAACTTCTCTTTACCAAGAAAGTTGTTGGTATTAAAAAAATAATAAAACACGCTAGAATCTTGCACTGTATTTAAAAATATGGCATTGATTATTGATGACACTAAATTATATGAGAAAATAAATACAAGCAATAAGAGTCAAGAAAATCATAGGAAGAAGAAATTATATCCAATTTAGGCAATCAAACTTTAATGGAAGAGATGATTGATCTGAGCTCTAGTTTCTCTTATTCACTCACTCATTCTTAAGTGCTTATTCAATAAATATATAAATTATACATCACTTTTGATTCAGGAATTGTTAGAGCACTAGAAATACAGCAGTAGAAAAAATAAGAAGTTAGATGACAAGACCTTATGAAGCTCATGTTCAGGTACTAAAAGACAAACAACAATCAAATGGGTAAATGGAATAGTATCATAGAAATATTCTATATTATAAAATGATAAAAGACAAATTAATTGAGAAAAGTAAAGTTTATCTCCTTCAGGAGATAGCCTGGGCTGGCTGGGGGAGAGGGTGTCTTGTTGGCAGATGGATTTAAGTATTAAACTTTATTCCAGTTGTGTGGTCTCATTCTTTTGCTCCTGAACCCTAACATTTTTGGGGTTTTGCCAGGATAGAACTGACATAACTAGTCACCAATAATGCTTCTTAGGTCTCATGAATACACCCATGAATACACCGGGACATTCTTGAGGTCTGTGAAGGCCTAGGAAATGGAGCTCCAAGGTAGGTCCTTGAGGGAAGAAACTGCTCCCTAGGACAGGAGGCTAGAGGAAAGTCCTTGTCCTCCCAAGTGGTCACAACAGGGGACACTCACATGGGTTTGAATCCCACTAAGTGTCCCATGGATTCAAGTTCCACTAGGGAATGCATTTACATCACTGCCTGGGGTAAAGTGTGGGGTTTGAGTCCCACCAGGGAATCTAATGGGTTTAAGTCCCACCAGGGGTTCCAGTGTCGGTCACCTGTTTTTGTCTGTGGACCTGTGTTCTGTGATTTTTGCTGTTCACAATTGGGGGACACCCTCTTGGGTTCAAGTATCCTGTGGGTTCGAGTCCCACTCAGGGATGTGTTCTCATCACCAGGAGTGGTATGTGGGTGTGAGTCCCACTAGGGACTGGCGTCATTTTGGTATGTGGCTTTGAGTGCAATATGAGTCCTCGTGGGTTTAATTCCCACTGAGAGCTCCAGTCACTCTATATCTGTATTTGTTTGTGGTTCTGTATTTTCTCTGTATTGTCTGGTGTGAACATTGTGAGAAATTTTAGGGAATTTGTTGATAGAATTTGTGTGTTGTGTGTTGCAGAAATTGTTTTGTGTAGGCCTGTGTGTGTCCTTGAATTTGAAAGTCTGATTGCCCTACTGGAGATAGGTCAGAGGTCAGAGGGAGTGCAGGGCATTAAATTCTAGACATTTTCTCTATGGTCATCAGACATAAATTTGTCCTGGAGAATATCTGTTCTTTCCCATCATCCAGCTGCTTTCCTGCTATGCTTCAGATGAGACCACAGGAAGATGAAGTTATCTGCATATGGATGGAGGAGGGAAGGCAGAATAAAAAGAATCATGGAAGCAAAAGTGGTCATTTTATATTTTTTTTACCAAAGTTTACCTGAAAGGGGAAACATTTTCCAAACCCCTCCCCTCTCCCAAGTTTATTGTCTGTAACTGAAGCAGACTCCACCTGACTTGGGGAGAGGAGTAAACAGAGTAATCTTGGTGGATCTTTTACATATCCAAAGAGAGATTTGAGTAAGGGAAAAGGTCTTTGTTTGCTAACTGCTGGAATCCAGACAGAAAAAAATTGGGGGCCTTTATTTGTTTATTTCTACTTCCACTGTTTGGAGAGTGCTGTTCCCTTCTTGAAGATGCCTTTAGTCTCAATGTCATGAAGTGTTTTACCTATGTGTTGTTCAATAACCTTATGTTTCAGGTCTGATAACAAGGTCTTTAATCCATTTGGATTTTACCTTCGTACATGGTGTTAACTGGGGGTCTGAGTTTGCTTTTTTGTTGTGCCAACACTACTTGTTGAAGAGGCTTTTCTTGCTCCACTTAGGATTCCTTGCCTCTGTATCAAAAATTAAGTGATTGCATGTCTAGGGAACATTATCTGAGTACTCTAGCCTATTCCATTGATATTAGGGTCTGTCTTTATTCCAATACCATGCTGTTTTGATAACTATTGTTTTGTAATACAGTTTAAAACTGGGAAAAGTAATGCCTCGCATATTCCTTTTCCCAAGGATTTCTTTAGCTATTCAGGATGTTTATTGTTCCAAAAGAATTTCAGAAGTATTTGATTCACTTCTTTGAAGAATGTCATGTGTATATTTAGAGAGATTGCATTAAATCTGTACAATGCTTTGGGGAATATTGACATCTTAATGATGTTAATCCTGCCAATCCATGAGCAGGTTAAGTGTTCCCATTTCCACATGTACTTTCTTATTTCTTGAAGGAGGGTTTTATAATTTTCTTTACATAGGTCCTTCAAGTCTTTAGTCAAGTTAACTCCAAGATATTCGAGCTCATATCATCTAGTCCAACTTTTATGGAAAGCAATATGGAGATTCCTCAAAAAACTGGAAATTGAGCTCCCATATGTTCCAGCTATACCACTCCTAGGGATATACCCTAGGAACACAAAAATACAATACAAAAACCCTTTCCTCACACCTATATTCATTGCAGCGCTATTTACAAAAGCCAGCTCTGAAAACAACCAAGATGCCCTTCAACAGATGAATGGCTAAAGAAACTGTGGTACATATACATAATGGGATATAATGCAGCCATCAGGAGAGATGATGTCATGAAATTTTCCTATACATGGATGTACCTGGAATCTACTTTGTGGAGTGAAATAAGTCAGAGGGAGAGAGAAAGAGACGCAGAATGGTCTCACTCATCTGTGGCTTTTAAGAAAAATAAAAGACATTCTTGCAATAATTTTCAAAGACAAAAGAGAGGAGGGCTAGAAGTTCCAGCTCACTACATGAAACTCACCACAAAGAGTTGTGAGTACAATTAGAGAAATAACTACATTGAGAACTATCATAACAATATGAATGAATAAGGGAAGTAGATAGCCTGTCTAGAGCACAGGTGGGGGTGGAGTGGGAAGGAATGAGATTTGGGACATTGGTAATTGATTCACCATTTGCACTGGTGAAGGGGAGTGTTCTTTACATGACTAAAACCCAACCACAATCATGTTTGCAATCAAGGCGCTTAAATATTAATTTAAAAAAGGAATTTGAGCTTGTGTAACACTAATGTGAATGGGATTGTTTCCTAATGCCCTTTCTTCTATATCATTATTGGTGTATTAAAAGGCCATTGACTTTTATGTATTAATTTTGTAGCATCCCACGTTGCTATATGATTCTATTTTTTCTAGAAGCTTTTTGGTAGAGTCTTTAGGTTTTTCTAAATATAATATCATGTCATCTGCAAACACTGAGAGCTTGACTAACTTTTCCCATCTAGATGCCCTCGATATATTTTTCTTGCCTTATCACTATCGCAAGTACATTCAGTACTATGTTGAACAGGAGGGATGAGAGAGGACAGTCTTGTTTGGTACCACAATTTAGAGAGAAGTTTTTCTTCATTGAGGATAATATTTGCCATTGGCTTGTGGTAGATGGCCTTAACTATATTGAGAAAGGTTCTTTTCATTCCCATCTTGCTGAGAGTTTTTATCAAGAATGGGTGTTTGACATTATCAAATGCTTTCTCTGCAACTATTGATATGATCATATGTCTTTTTATTTTTCTTGTTGTTGATGTTGTGTATTATGTTGATAGATTTATGGATGTTAAACCATCTTTGCATTCCTGGGATGAAACCTATTTGATCATATTTAATGATCTCCTTGATATGAGGCATTGGATCCTATTTGCCAGAATTTTTTTGAGGATATTTGAATCTGTGTTCATCAGGGATATTGGTCTCTAATTTTCCTTTTTTGCAGCATCTTTGTCTGGTTTTGGTATCAAAGTGATATTGGCTTCATAAAAGCTATTTGGAAGTGTACCTGTTTTTTCAATTTCATGGAAGAGCCTGGCCAGAATTGGTAGTAGTTCCTCTTGACAGGTTTGAAAAAATCTTTAGTGAATCCATCTAGGCCCAGGCTTTTATGTTTGGGCAGACATTTGATTACCGTTTTAATTTACTCAATAGTGATGGGGGTGTTTAGATATGCTACATCTTCTTTGTTAAACTGCAGAAGGTTATAAGAGTCTAAGAATTTATTCACTTCTTCCAGGTTCTCATATTTTGTGGCATGGTTTCTCAAAGTAGTCTCTGATTGCCCATTGAATCTCTGCCAAATCTGTAGTGATCTCCCCCTTTTCATTTCTAATACAGGTTATCAAGTTTCTTTCTCTCTTTCTTTGTGAGTTTTGCCAATGGTCTATCAATCTTGTTTATTTTTTTTAAAGAACCAACTTCTGCTTTAGTTGATATTTTGGATTATTTTTTGTTTTCCACTTCATTGATTTTTGCTCTAAGCTTTGGTATTTCCTCCTGTCTCCCTATTTTGGGTTCCTTTTGTTGATCATTTTCTAATTTTATAAGCTACAGCATTAAATTGTTCAGATATGCCTCTTCTTCTTTCCTGATGTGTGCTTGCAAAGCTATGTATTTTCCTCTCAGTACTGCTTTTGCTGTGTCCCATTGATTCTGATAGTTTGTGTGTTAATTATTATTTGTTTCCAGTAAAACTTTGATTTTCTCTTTGATTTCATCTTGGACACACTGGTTGCTCAGTAGTAGGCTGTTTAATTTCTAGGTGTTAATATTTTTCTTCTGTGTCCCATTGTAGTTCACAACTAATTTCAGAGCCTTATGGTCAGCGAAGGTAGCCTGAAAAATTTCTATCCTCTTGATTTTATGGAGGTATGTTTTGTGTGCCAGCATGTGGTCTATCCTGGAGAATGACCCGTATACATTAGAAAAGAATGTGTATCCAGGTTTTGGGAATGGAGTGCCCTATATATATCTACTAGGTCTTTTTCTTCCATTTCTCTTTTCAGGGCTCATATATTCTTGTTGGGTTTCAGTATGGTGACCTATCAAGTAAGTGTTGACAGGGCCATGTTGTGATCTCACACAATTATTTTGTTATTATTGATATCCTTTTTATATTGATAATATTATTATTTATATATAAATATATATTATATAAATATAATATATATTTATATTTATAAGATTATTATTTATATCCTCTTTTATACATCAATAATTGTATTAGATATTTTGCTGGTCTCTCATTTGGTTCCTATATGTTTAGCAGTGTGATTTCTTCCTGTTTCACATATCCCTTAATTAGTATAAAGTGTCCATCTTGGTTCCTTACAACTTTTCTGAGTATAACGTTTCTGTCGTCTGGTATTAATATTGCCACCCCATATTAAGGGTGTTGTTTGCTTGGATGATTTTCCTTCAGCCTTTGATTTTGAGTCTATGTTTGTTCTGACTATTCAGGTGTGTTTCTTGTAGGCAGCAGAAGGTTGGATTCATCTTTTAATCCATTTAGCCACTCTGTCTCTTAACTGGTGCATTTAGTCCATTGTTATTGAGGGAAATGATTGTCATGAGATTTAAAGTCATCTTTGTGTAGAATTTTGGTGTGTCTGTTGGTCTGTCTTGTCTTAAAGCAGACCTTTCAGTTTTTCCTTTAAGGTTAGCTTTGCATCTGTAAATTTTCTGAGCTGTTGCTTATCCATAAAACTATGTATCCTACCTTCAAACCTGAACGTGAGTCAGGCTGGGTAAAGTATTGTAGGTGAAACATCCATTTCATTCAGTTTTATCAGAATCTCCCACCACTGTCTTCTGGACTTGCGAGTTTTCTGTGACACGTCTGCTGTAAATATTAAGGATGCTTCTTTGCAATTTCCCTTTTTGATCTCGCTGCTTTCAGTATTCCATCTCTATCTGTGGGATTCATCATTGTGACTCAGATGTGTCTTGGCGTGTTTTTTTTTTTTTTCAGTTCTCTTTTTTCTGGTATTCTTTGGGCATGCAGAATTTGATTGCACACAGTCTTTAGCTCTGGGAGTTTCTCTGTGATGATGTATTTGACTGTTGATTCTTCCTGGAGATCTCCCTCCTGGGTCTCTGGGACTCCAATGATTCTTATGTTGTTTCTGTTGAGTTTATCGAAGACTTCTTTTTTCATCTGTTCACATTCTTTGAGTACTTTTTCCATTGTCTGGTAATTTGTCTTAAGGTTCTTTTCCAATCTCTTGTGCTGAAAAAAGTTGTTCTGCATTTCATCTTCCAATTTACTGATTCTGTCCTCGGCTGCCATTACCCTGTTGGAGAGCTTTCTATTGAGGTTTTCAGTTCAGCTACCATGTTTTTCAGATCTGTTATTTCAGTTTGGGGTTTTCTGATTTCTATCTTTGTGTTTTATTCAGCTTGAGCTATGTTTTCTTTGATTTCTATGAGAATCCTCCATATTTCTATTCTAAACTCCTTATCTGAGAGATAAATCAGATGATTGGTATTTGGGGGGTCATCTTCATTCTCTGTACATGGTGTTTGTCTGTGAGATTTCCTCATTGTCATGCTTGTAGTGTATTTTTTCTATGTTTTATGGTGGGGTTCATTAGTTACAAAGATCACTTTCCCCAAAAAATAAAGAGTGCCCCGCTGCGAAGCAAAGCAGAGTAGCAGCACTCTTCCAGAGCCTCTAGGAGATAGCTTTTGCTGGGTCTTCCGTAGCCTCCTAGGAGAGTTTCGGGAGACAAAAACAGTGAGAAAAAGGCAAACAGATGAAGGCGGCAGGCCCCTTCAGTCTCTTTCCCAGTTGCTAAGCTCACACCAGGGGCCAGACAGCTCAAGCCTTCATCAACAAAGGAGTGTACCACTGTCTGGGGCGCCTCTGGCAGACAGTCCTTGCTGGGTCTTCCTTGGCTTCCTCAGGAGAGAGTCAAGAGACAGAGGAGACTAAAAACAGGCAAACAGGCAAAGGCCATGATATTGTTAAAGTAACTGAATTTCATATCAAATTTATTGCATCAAGCTCAATGTTGGTCTTCAGATAGCTTTAATATGAAAATCTCTATGGTTCTAGAGATGGTACTAGGTTGTGCATATTTGAAGAAAAGGAATCAACAACTGGTATAAAGATCTTTATAAGTATGGTAAAGAAAAGTTTGGTCCTTCTAGGTGCAAGAATAATTAGTAATTTGGTTCTAAATTGGCAGCAGGCATTTTAAAGCTTCTCTCCTAGGGCCTTAGTACTGGTTCTAGGCTGATAACTTTGGAAGCATGTCTTTTCTCGAAAGAAGCTGGAACACCAAATCAACAATGGCTTCAACCTGGGTGTATGGCTGTCTTTGGCAGCAAGACCGCCCTCAGAGGATGGATGGCAAACAGGTAAGGAAATGTAATGCAGATGAGTGTTTTATGAAAGAAATTTAAAAACAACAAAGCAATGTGCAGGAGGTTTGAGGGTTATGTTAGAACAAAACTGTATGGTAAAAATATATTGCTATTGGTATATCTCTAAATTAGAAATGACTTAATGTTTTGTATAGAGAATTCTATAGTAAAAGAAGCTTAGATTCTAAAGACTCATGTTACAGTGCTCTTAAAAAGTTGGAGCTTTAGGAATTACAAGAAATCAAGGTTTCTCAAATGGAAGTTAAAATCGGGATTTAAATTATTTACATAATGTTTGTTCTGTGTGTTCTGTAAATTGAGAAACATTGCTTTTTTCTCTTTTCTTGGCACCTTCAGTATTTTAATGTTTCATAGTATTATGCTGACTTGCATAAATGCAGGCAGTAATGGGGATCACTCCTCATGCATACAGGAAATCTTAAAACTCAGCTAGGGAACCCCAGAGCCCTGTTTCAGAGAGTTGAAATATGTTGAGGTTGTGTGACAAACAGGGTCATTCCTGGCAGTGCTCAGGACAACACCATATGGAGTGCCAGGGAATAGGGCTGGCTACATGCTACATGCAAGACAAAATTCTTTTTTTTTTTTTTTGGTTTTTGGGCCACACCCGGTGACGCTCAGGGGTTACTCCTGGCTATGCTCTCAGAAGTCACTCCTGGCTTGAGGGACCATATGGGGCACCGGGGGATTGAACCGCAGTCAGTCCTAGCTAGCACAGGCAAGACAGGCACCTTACCTCCACTGCCCGGCCCCCAAGACAAAATTCTTACCTCTGTACTATCCCTCCGATCTGATTTCAAATTTTTGACACTGATAATATATCATTTCTGTATATTAAGATAGCTGATAATACAGATATAACAGTATTTTAAGTTTAGATAAAAGGTCACAAATGAAGCAGTAGTTTAGAGTTAGCAATCTCTTTATTTAACCACAATGATTACAAACATGTTTGTAGTTGGGTTTCAGTTATAAAAAAAAAGAACATTCCCTTGACCAGTGCAACCTTCCCACCACCAATGCCCCCTATTTCTATCTTCCCCCACCCCCTGCCTGTATTAGACACAGGCATTCTATTTCTCTCACTCATTGCCATTGTCATGAGAGTTGTCAGCGTAGTTATTTCTCTAGCTGAAATCACCATTCTTTGTGGGCCTATCCTTCAGTACTCATCTCTGTTGTCTCTAGGTATTATTACAATAATGTCTCTTTTTTTTCTTAAATCCCATAGATGAGTGAGATTATTCTGTGTCTCTCTCCCACAAATAACATTTAAAGTCATAAAAATGGATGAGTGAGGATAAATAAAGAAGAGAAAACTAAGGAGCTGAAATGCCCTTCCCAAAGTTACTTTTTACATTAAGAGGCCAGGGAATGATGAGGAATTGACAAAGGAGACTTTAAAAAAAGCAGAGTCAGTAAAAGTGCTTCAAGAATGAGAAAATGATCACCCATGTCAAGTGCCCCCACTAAGTCTGCAAGCATGCATTGATTTTTGCATTTAGCAGTCTCGTGGTCCTTAATGACCTTGTCCAAAGCAGTTTTGATGGAGTGATGCAAGAAAACCAATTATTAAGAAATTAAGTAAGAATAGGAAAAAAAATTTAAAGAGGTACCAATTTGTATGACTATGTTAATATTGTAAATATGGAAATCTTAAGTTATTAACAGGGTTTTATGGAAGAAAAGGAAAAATTACTGTTAATTTAGTATAAGTTGCAAGAGCATTATTTTTCATCAGTTTTTTATTATTTAGACAACTTTCCTTTTCTTCAATAATGTTTTGTAATGAGCAGTTACCCTTAGCTTCTATTTACATTAACTTTGCCCAATATTGTCTCTTTGTAAGAGCCTTTGATAATATATTCTCAAATGAACTAAGTTGATGGCAACCAGGTACATACATATTAGACATAAATGTATAAAATTCTCTGTGTCACTTTTCTGACAGGAACCATGAAAGGTGCAGAAAAGAATAAAAATAAAGTTCCTGCTATTCTAGTAGTAGCAAATAAAAGAAGAAAAAGAAGTTTCCTGATGTGCCAGAAACCTTGAAGAAAAAGTGAATAAATTTCTTAGAGCTGAAGATTAAGTGCTTAAGAAAGAAATTTGCCCAAAAGACTCTTTGAAAGACA
>PVKC010022382.1:0-17697 GCA_004027635.1 Crocidura indochinensis
GCTCAAAATCAAGGCTGTAAGGAAGAAGATGACAAAGGGACCTGAGAAGCAGGGCTTTGCTATACTGGTTATATGCGGAAATGGTATAGCTGTGCATCCACAGCACAATGTCAACAATACAGAAGATCTAAGCTGCACTCATCAAACTTGGTCATATGCCTTTCAAAGCGTCTGCAGGAAGTGAAGGGGGAATGACACAATATGGAAGCACTGCTGATGGGGGTTGGCCAGGGTGGTGGTATTGGTTTTGAAATAGTATATGCCTAAAACTAAACTTTTAATAACTTTGTAAATCATAGTTTTGTAATAAATAAAAAAGAAAAAATTCCCAGAGAATGTGAACTGAGGTCAGCCACACCTAAATCCTATGCTATCTCTCTAGCCCCTTGTGCTTAACCATCACCAAGGCCTAAAAAAATATATGGTAGTAATTAAAACACTGTTGAAACACACAGAAACATGCAGGACACATACTGTGAAGCAAAAATTACCATAATATGCCTCCAACTATTTTCTTTTCTTCTTGGATGCCAAGAAGCTCTGAATTTCCAAGTAGGAAACACTTAGTGGTATACTCCACTTCTTCTAGTATAATGATTGAGATATTGTCTCAAATAAAGTGCATGAGTTGGCAGAACTTTTCTATTTTCTCTTTGTTCACATAAAGAATATGTATTTTCAGGGATGTAACATATTTTTTTCTGCAAAGACATTGGTCAACCATGTAAGTTTGGATTCCAAAATTCTCAACAAATCTAAATTTTAGGGCTTTTGATTTTGGCTTTGTGAAAATCTTGACCAACTTGATGGAATCAATTACTAGATATAATTTAACATATTTTGACCCTATTCATTTTGTTTTTATTCATGTACTTTAATTTGTTATTATGAGTTGCTTCTAAATATATTTTAAATAATAAAAATAAACATTACCTTTCCTATTTTTTTAAACAACTGAATGCATAGTGGCATTAAATAAACCTGGAAAAAAGTGTCAAATATCTCAGTGCCAAGCACATAACATCGCTTCCAACATGCCACATTCTGTAGATTCTGGGGAATATTTTGAGGGACATGGACTCTGTCTTTGTGGACCAATCATTTCAGACTTCTTTTCTTTATCAACCTCATGAAACAATGTCCTCTTTTTTTTTTTTTTTTTTTTTTTTTTTTTTTTGGTTTTTGGGTCACACCTGGCAGTGCTTAGAGGTTACTCCTGGCTCCATGCTCAGAAATCGCTCCTGGCACACACGGGGGACCATATGGGGCACCGGGATTCGAACCGATGACCTTTTGCATGAAAGGCAAACACCTTACCTCCATGCTATCTCCCAGGCCCCAAACAATGTCCTCTTTATTGGGAACAGTTTCTCTTCCTGCAACACTGCTCACTGAGATGATTTTCATTTTCTAATTTAATATTTAGATGCTACTTTTTCAAGACCTACTACTGACCAGTTTTCTTAAAATAAAACCACCTTTTATTCTTTATTCTCTTACTAAATTTTATATATTGTGTATTGAGGTTAGGAGAATACTAGAAAGGGGTTTACTAGTGGTACTCAGGGCTTCGGGTTCACTCCTGAAAGTTTATGTATGCCAGATGGTTTGGTACTAGGACTCAAGCTGTCATGGTATCCAGGATTGGGTGATGTTAGAGAATAATGTAGTGACAGGGTTAGAACACAGGTCCTTGTGCATACAAAGTATATTATCTACCTCTTTGGGTTATCTCCGTCATCCATGCTTTATATTTCTTTATAATGTAACCTATTACAAGAGGTATTTTCTATATGTTTCTTTTTCCTCTTCACTTGCAAGTAATCTATGTAAGAAAAATTTCTTGATTGGTGTTTTTTCTATAAAATTCACAGGTCCTAAACAATATACGGTAAAAGTAAATGTCTTTAACTTGCATTTATTCTGTCAAAGATAAATATAAATATAAGCTCTTTAATATTTTCCAATGTTAGCTGATTACAGTTATTTTAATTATAGCTCAAACTATTTGCCACTTACTCACCTATCTATTGCTGACCATGTTTCAGGATTGTATCAAGAATAGTTTTTGAAGTCACTGTTATTTTTGTGAACAGTATGTTCAGTAAAGCTTAATTGCACCTGCCCCCAAAACATGATTGCTAATTTGGTTTGCCAGAGCTAGTATCTAACTGTGGCTACACTAAAACCTAAACTTTCAGATTTTTAGCCTTTGATTTTAATAGTTAATCCAGATAGACCATATAGTTTTACATGATAATACTTTGTGTTTGTAAGAAACAGTTCTTACATCGTACATTATTATTTTTGAATATAGAATTGTGACATGCTTTCAGTGAGTGTTGTGAAAATGTAACTTGTATAAGCAGGCTAAGTTCTTTAAGTTAGAAATAGTTACTATAATTTAGAGCAATTTCTATATAAAATACAATGCCTAGTAAAATACTAGAAATATTTTTCACAGAAACAGAGTGATCAAATTAATAATGATCAAATCTAAATTTAAAATGGAACCACAAAGACTAGGAATAGTCAATTTATTATTGAGAAAGAAAAAAGCTGGAGGGACCATATATCCTAATTTTGAACTTATTATGAAACTGTAGTAATTAAAAATATAGTTATTGACATAACAGTAAACATGGATCAGTGGCACTTTGTCCAGAAATAAATCTACACATATATGTCAATTGATTTATGGTAAATGACCCAACTATATGCAAAATATACAAATATTGTCTTTAGTAAATGGTCTTCAGACAAATGGAGAGCCATATAGAAAAGAATTAAATTATACCACTACTCGATACTATTCACATAATATTAACTCAAAATAAACTGAAGAATTAAAACCATCAAATATTTGGAATACATAGGTTGTAAGTTTCTTGATTGATTTGGAAATAATTTTTATTAGCGTAAATAAAAAACAACAAAAGCAAAAATTTTGTGCACTAAAGTGGGACTATATCAAATTTAAAATCATCTACAGAATAAATAAATAATATGAATAGGCAACCTAATGAATGAAAGCTTTTAAAATAATTATCTGATAATTTGATACCTAACATATAGGACTTAAATATCTTAATAGAAAAAATAAATTTTTAATTTCTAAATAGGTATTCTATGCACTTTAAACTTATACAGAAATATGTGTAGTGCTCAGTAAAACAGGAATAAAATAATAAAATGGCATATAATAACCAGTATAGGAAATAGTATGGTGGTTCCTGAAAAAGTTAAAAAAAAAAGAAGAATTTCTACATATATCCATCAGTTCTACTCCTGGATATTTATTTAAACAAAAATTAAGCACTAGTTTTAAAAATTATGTGTACCTATGTTCATTGCAGCATTATTTTTAATGTCTAAGATATGAGAAAAACATAAATGTTCACTGATGGATGAATGGATAAAGAATTTGTTTGTTGATGGATATGAACTTACTTGCTAGAGTTTCCATTTCACATCCATATAAATATTGGATATTGATGCTGTATGCCTGAAAACCTTAGCAAAAATGATCGTTATAGTATCACACAATAAAAATGGCATAACATTTGCTGTGAATATAGCTGGTGAAATGAGCTGTATTGTACTTAGAGTGTGACATTTTAGAAGGTTACCATTAAACTTTTAATCATGCATTTTCAATTTAGGTGAAAATCTCTGAGGTTATTCATCAATCGAGCATGCTTCTGCAAAATAGATATTCTATATTTTTGTCTTACACATTTATTTAACACTTCCATAAAATAAAACAAACATTTCATTATTTCAAAAATAACAAATAAAATGGATCTGCAAGATTATTTAGAGTCATTTCTTCAAATTACAGTCAAAATGATGGCTTTGTTGTTTTTTTTTGTTTTTTTGTTGTTGTTGTTGTTGTTTTTGGTTTTTGGGTCACACCCAGCAGTGCTCAGGGATTACTCCTGGCTCCATGCTCAGAAATTGCTCCTGGCAGGCACGGGGGACCGTATGGGGCACTGGGATTCGAACCGATGACCTTTTGCATGAAAGGCAAACGCCTTACCTCCATGCTATCTCCCAGGCCCCGGCTTTGTTTTTTTTAATGATGTTCTCTAAGCTGATAATGGAAACCAGGAGTAGAAATCAGAAACCTTTTCTGCTGCTACAAATATATAGGACTTTTTAAAAGTCTTAATTCTTTAATGCCATGCCTTAAATATTATTTTGATAGCATTTTTTTTCTTTTCTGGGTAATTTCCAGAGAATAAATCATGATCTGCTTTTGGATTAGGGAATAAATATATGAAAGAAAAAAATCTGTGTGTGTTCGTAAAAATAACATTTTCTAAGACCAATCCATTAGTTTGCTTTTAGCAATAGAGTAAAATCACTTTTCCTTCCTTGATTTTTTTAGTGTAGTTGTAGGCATACATTGTAAACATATTTCCAAATTGATTTATTTTGTTAAAATGTGGCATCTGCTGCTAAGAGTCACTAGGGTTCTTGGTGGAAAAATAAGATGAGTTGATATTGTTGAACATGATAGAATGAGAATGAGAAATTCTGTGTTACAAAATATTTTTCACATTGCTTGGTACTTTTGTGTACCTTTAGGAAACTCAACAACTGGAAACAAAGTTGATGTTGTATATTCTAAGTAGTTTAACTTAAAGAGATTTTTTTTTCTTTTCTCTTCTGACATAGTTCCTTCTCGTGTTGATTCCTATGCTGTGTCTTAAACTTCTGAATGAAATATGACTTTTATGTGTCACCAGAAAAGTTCTTAAGTCTTTCTAGTGAAGTTAAGTATTTTCAGTACAGGTCAATAGCATAGAATTATAATTAGCAAGTTTTCATGCTAAAGTTCTCGAAAGATGGTTGCCCTGTCTAAGAAAGAACATGGCATTTTTTCCAACATGTACCATCATTTTCAATATGATAAAATTACATTAAAATGATCCAATACATGTGTATAAATAAATAATATAATTCCATTGCGCTGGGTTAGTTTAATAGCCATTAAACATAATGAATCGTTTATATAGATATTCCCCCTGTGCAATATGTCAGAACATGTGGTCTCAGAAGGAAATTCACTTTTCATTACAAAATGTATTTATACTAAAGCATATGCTTCATTACTTTCCAGGAAATGAGAAGTCATAGCCCAATGGGAAGGTATAAAATCATATGAATACACTACTTACAAATAAAACTAAAATGAAGAACCACCACTATTTATGTTCCAAGTACACCTGATACGAGAAAAATCACAGTAAAGAACTAGGGTTGTGAATGCCAATCTATTTTCTTGTAATGTACGAAGATTTAAGGCTATTTTGGGGGTTTCTGGGCCATACCCAGTGGTACTTGGGGGCTACTCCTAGTTCTACACACAGGAATTGTTCCTGGCAGGCTTGGGGATGTGATTCCGGGGATTCAACTTGGATTCACGACATACAAGGCAAGATAATAATGGGGTTTTCCTCATAGAGTTATCTGGAAAATATATAAATGATTTAATAAAAGCAGCTAAAATGATGTCCAGGGGTCAGAAAAATAGAGCAAGGGGTAAAGGTGCTTGCCTTGCATACAGCCAAACTGGATTCACTCTCTGACACTACATAAGTTCCTGGTGGCACAGAGAAAAGTGATGCCTGAGCACAGAGTCAGAAGTAAACCTTAAACACTATTGCTAGGTGTGGCCCAACAAAAAAACAACAAAAATAAAATAATAGAACAGAAGGCTAGAGTGATAGTACGGCAGTTAGGATATTTTGCCTTGCATGCAGCTAAACCAGGTTTAAGCCCTGGTGTCCCATATGGTCACCTGAGTACTGCCAGTAGTAATTCCTGACTACAGAGCCAGAAAAAAACACTGCGCAGTATCACATGTGACCCCAAACCCAAAATAACAACAATAACAAAAGCAACAACAAAATAGTGCCCAGTATATGTATGGACTTAATTTAAGTGTTATATATTTTATTAGATATACAATGATATTACCACTACAACTACTGCAAATAATTACTATTACTTGTGGTAATTAGTATTCACCTGCATACCTTGTTCAAATAGTTTGGAAATTTAAGAGATTCTGGATAATTTGGGTTAAATCAATCAGAAACTGGCTGCTATGCCCCATTTATGCTATGCCCACTGACTTGGTCAAGGCTTTGAAATGAGAAGAATCAAATAGTTTAACAGGATTAATTTATAGGATAAAGAACTAAGGTAGGTGAGGACATACAAAAAGTCCCCAGTCCACCTCTCTGGAGAAAGTAATACCCCCCATTCACTGCAAAGAAGGAAATAGAGACTTTGAGAAACATGGTGATTTTTCCAAAGGAAAATGCAGCAGCAAGTAAATAATAGCACAATGGAAGTTCACACTGTGTTTTCTACTTCCAAATCAAGGACTGCTAGAAGTATGATGGTACTGTTTCAAGAGATTATGACAACTGCTAACATGTTTAAACTTCTTTTTTTAATTCTCCCCCGGTGTTAAATTTTAGGGACAAAATTGGAATTCATATTTAACTTGTTGAGTACTGAAAGATACTTTCCCCCATGGATTTGAATCCGATATGAGAATAGCATGCCAAAAGGTTAATCTGTTTACACAACTGGAACATTCTGCACTGCAGAATAAAAACTCGGATTGCAGTGGTGTATGACTCCAGATGTCCTATGCTTTGAGCTGCTTTATTTACATTTGGTATTTCAAAGCTTGTGATCTATTTGCAATTATAATTACCATCAAAATTTTACTTTTGCTTTTTATGAGTGAAAACATCAATTACAAGATTTTGCAGTGTCGGGAAATAAATAATTTATAAAACAAAAGTGGGCTTACAAAGTTGTTGTTTTTATTCAGTATTGTAATCATTTCCTAATACAAGAATCTGTTATTTTCATACATGTGTTTTACATTTACTCTGCTAGTCAGTAATAGGATTATTCTAGTCATTGAATGATACAGCTGCTCTAAGAGAAATAAAGAGTCCTAACAGGATTCAGAAGATGAAACTGTTGAATATCTATCTAAGCAGCATATATAAATAGATTATCAGCAAGTATATTTTTAATGAGGTGTTTCTTACTCTTAATTTCTTTGGAAAAAATGTATGCACTATGTACACAATCAGTAGACTTCTTGTCATTGGATTAGAGGAATTGTTAGAACGCTCATTTTTTAAACTATAATAATAGCAGGAAAAAAGGTAATAAATTATGCACTGAATATATTGTTTTGAATGTCAAAAATGGTAAACATTGTTAAGCATTTACTTTCTTCAGGCCCTGTGCTAAGAACATTTTATGCACAATTTGCCTAATGCTTGCAAGAATATTTTGAGAGTAAGTGGTTCCCACATTATGGAACTTTTTTTAAAGTCAAGAAAACTGAGTTTCAAAGATGTTCAATTTTTTAGGTTGTACAGCAGGAAGAATTAGATAAAGCATTGAATAATAAAGTATATTTTTAAATAAAAAAGAAAGTCAGGAAAAGGCAAAAAAATGTACCAATACCTGTTTCTGAGTTTTATTATTAGTCTGATAAAAATAAAATAATTGATGTGCAAATTATACAAGTGAAGAATGAGATGGATTAAAAATTCCTGAAACAAACTTTGATTGAAAACTCCCTGAAAACAGAGGCAGTATTTGATGTTTGGCTCTCCTTAAGTACAAGTACTCTCAGAAAATATTCAATTTAATTTTTAAGGGTTGATTTTCTGAGGGAGTGGATGATACCTGACATTGTTCAGGGCTCACTCCTTGCACTGTGCTAATGAGTGACCCTTAATGGTACTTTGGGACCCATTGGTGGTATTGGACATTGGAACCAGTTGGCTTTATGCAAGGTAAGGGACTTAAACTCTATTCTATCCCTCCTGTCGTGTTGAATTTTGAACTTCAAAATCTAATGAAGTTAGGGAATTTGCAATCCAGATTATTATTATTTAGCAGTTACAGACATCCAAGAGTTTTCATATCTAGTAGGTAACAGTCTTTATATCATCTTCCATACTAAAATAGTCTGGCCATGGTATGATTACTAAAATAAACATTGATAAAATATTTGGTATTTCAAATGAAAGATAAGATTCTTCTTGACCGGTGAGCATCATCCAAGGTCAACCTTCTGACTTACAATCAGATCAGATTTTCTGAGGATTCTCTGAGGAATCAGTTTTTCTCTAACTCAGGCTTCTCAGTTTTGATTTACCTAAGAAGTACTCAAAAATATCATTAACTAAGCCACATAACAGATCTAAGGAATTGGAATATCTGGAGTTAAGCCAGACAATAGCCTTTTTAATAGCTCTCCAAAATATTCATAGCATGCAGACAAAAATTAAGATGTGCAAAAATCATTTCAGAGCATAGTACAGAGAGAGGATCTAGGCAGTCAAGGGTCAACTCACTGTCCAATCAAGCAAAATTAGAATGGAATTATTTTTGTGAACTATCCAGATTTGAGGAGTGACATTCTGTTCTAATTTTGTAGACTTAATCAAACTCTCAGAAGTTGACAACGTGGTAATAAATTATATAGTTTCTTGAGAGTACATAAAATTCTAGAACTATGTAGACATCACAAGATCTTTTCATCCACTGTCTGAAAACTGCTTCCTTTTTGTAATTGGCTGGGAAAATCTTTTATAAAACCATTGCCCTTAAAGACTGGAAAAAGTACAAAAAATAGTGTGGTTATATTTTATTTTAAACTACAGAAAATATTGATAAAATATCCCTGCCTTAAAAACTAATGACAACTGTACAGTGAGTAGGAAGCTTGTCTTGCATGAGACCAACCCAAATTCCATATCCATAACTCATAGGGTCCCCCGGACCCACCCAAAAGGACCCTTGAATACAAAAGCAGGAGTAATTTAAGAACTTGAGAACAGCTGAGTGCACATCCCTCCTCCCAAAAAACAACCAAGCCCAGGTAATGACAGTCTTTGTTTTCAAATTCTATTATCAAATAGATAATTGTTAAAAATAGATTCTCTGACCATATTAAATTAACATTTTCAAATTGCTTCTTTGAATCCTACTTTACTGAATTGCATGCCTGACTATCCTTTACATAGGCATGATCTATATTGTATCTTACAGATTTCAATAGTTACAACATCATTTTTCTATTCTCTTTACATTAGTCAAGAATTCTAAGGGTTGTCATTGTCTATAGTGTGCAGAAGTTGACAAAATTAGAAGGATAAATCTTATATTAGAGAATTAGCAAGTTCCTCACATACTTTGCTATGAAGACACTAAAGTTAATGTTCACTTGGATAGGCACATGCAGATTATGAAAACTGTCAAACAGTTCAATTTCTCATTTTATAATCTGGACCTGTCTTGTGCATTACTCTTGCTTCTGATGTTCGTTGGTTTCATCTTAACCATTCATATTTATTGAATCAATAAAAGTTGCTCTGTGGGACAGGGATATTGTTTAAAGAACTACAGTGCAGATATCGCACGCAAGAGTTCTGGGTTCTGTCCCTGGCATAGCATAATTCTTTAAGTACTTCCAAGAGAAACGCTCAAGACCTAGCCATGAAGAAGGAAAGAAGGAAGGAAGAAGGAAGGAAGGAATAAAGGAAGGAAGAGAAGAGAGGAAGAAAGGAAGGAAGAAAGGAAGGAAGGAAGGAAGGAAGGAAGGAAGGAAGGAAGGAAATTAAAAGGGAAGCTGATAGGCTATCAAAAAACAGGGTCCTTGACTTTTGGACTCCAGTGCTATATACCTTCTTGGGAGTTTATTGTACAATTTAGTCACATTGTTAGAGGCTGCATTATTTTCCCTGAGGATTTGAAGTGGGAATATTACAACCTGTAAGTCTGTGTAAAAGTTTCTAACTCTTCTTCCTCTACCCTAGTTTTCCAACCTCAAGTTTATTTCAACTGCTCACCAAAAGCTTCCAAGAAATCATCACCCGTTTCTACCCTTCCTCTGCCTCATCACTTACCTCTTTTTCTAGTTTTTGCCTTCCCAAGAGCTGAGCAGTGACTCTTGTCTTTTTCTCTTCATCTTGTGTATTTATGAGGTTTTTGAAAATCCTATTTTTTTAAAAATATTGCAGGAAGAAGAGTAGACACCCCCCCTATAGAGCAAGTAAGATTCAGAACAATTGTTGAAAGTGGGCTCCAGCATAAATGAATAGCTGCAAATTTGAGAGCACTCCAGTTGTTCCAATAGCTGTAGATGCTTCCCATTGCTTTGTCTTCATAGGGAAGCTCTTACCCATTGCAAAACTACATGAAAAATATTGAGAATAAGATAGCAACTTTCTTGATGCCTTCAATGAAATTCATGAGCCCAGGCACTTGAGTGTTAATGAGAAATTCTGTTTGACCCTCTTCACAATTCTTTGTGAATAATCACTCTTGGAACATGGATTTAAAATAGTTTCATCAGAATCCAGGAGATCTTCAGAAGCTATAATTATGAAAATAACCAGGCAAGGTAACACTTAATACTGGTGATATAGTTTGTTCTTGAAAATTAGCAGTTTAATTACACAGGTTAAAAGAGAGGTAGTGATAATATGCAAATTTTAGACTGATATTTTTGAATTATTTGTTGTCTTCGACACCCCTCAGTATAACTCAACATAGAACTTCCATTGTATGGATCTAATTTCCCATGGATAAATTAAGTTCTGGGGCTCTGGAAACCAACTGACTTATAAAATGTTAGAATTGGAAGCTATTTATGTTCAGCCATCTAGTATTTTCTTGTCTGATATAGTTTTCTTTTTTATATATCCTCATTGCTGAAAAGAGGATGTTGTGTAAAAATTGATCTGGGCAGGCAGTGTGTGAGTATTTTTCTTTCTAAAGAAATAGCAAAGTAACTAAGAACTGTTAGAATTATTATACTGATAAATTATCTTAAAACCTGATGAGGAATCAGGCCCAAACGTTCTCACTTATACCTCATTTCTCTTTATTTACTTTTGCATGTGTCTCTTACTTTGTCTGGACTTCCTGTTCCCTCTTTGTTTCTTAGTGGATTCTTTACTGATGTATCAAAGTCAATTCAAATGGGACCTCAAGGGTAAACCTTCCTGTATTTTCACAGAAACAAATAATGCTGTCTCCTCTACTTTTGTGTAATCTTATTCAACTCCTTTGTTTCACAAGTAGTGAAGATGACAATTGTTCTTTTCCATGTTCCAAAAGGCTGCCAATATTTCAGTGGCCATCACTAAAAACCTATGCATTTTCCTTTGCCCTCTGGGTGCTAGATAATTCCAAGGGCATTTGGGAGTTTATTGTAGGGGAAGTTTTCAGAAGGCCTTATACCACTCTAATGTATAGACTGAAGCTCCGCCATATTTTTCATTGTGACTGTGTACTGTAGAGAGACAGGAAGTACATTTAGTTCTGTAGAATCAGGTACAACCTGAGTCTTTAAATCCATTTATCTTGACACACAAAGAGTTTAGTGTGCAGCTGACAAGAAGCACAGGAAGTGGATATTTCATCAGACTACAGAGGGGAAGTACAGTTACTGATCAAAAGAAATAATACTGTCCTTGACATTCTCTTTAAATCAAAGCAGAGAAGCAATTCAGTGTCCCAGGACCCGACCCTTTCATTTATGTGACTGCCACAATTCCCAGCTGTCTCTTTCTGGCACAAGCTTGTTGGGATTTTTGAGGAAAACAGAAAATGGAAAAAAAGCCCAGACTTGTGAACATTATTATTTTTGCAGGTTACAACCATGTTCTCCAAAGATACTAAAGTCATAATCCCCAGTACCTATGAATGCATTTGCATCTTATTTAGGACTTCTTATTCAGGTCTTCTTATTTAGATCTTCTTATTTAGGTCTTCTTATTAGAACTTCTAATTTAGGTCGTATGCTAATGAGTAGAATTATATCACAGATGATTCTGTTAAATGAAATAATTAGGATGGGTCACAATTCAATATGGCTATAATAAAATAAACTTGGGCTTAGAGAGAGACACAAAGATGACATAAAGACCATATAAACACATCATTGAACTGCTATGCCCAGGAACTCCCAAAGCCCCCTAGACTCTAAGAAAGAAAAAGGTAACAGATGCATTTCTAATCTTTAGAATAAAGCTACCATGGCCACAACTTGATTGGGGACTTCTAATTTCCAGAACAATAGAAAAAAATATTTAAAATATTCAGATGTCATGGTTTGGAACATAATGCCTTTCTCTAGACTCCTGGGAGAATGATTCTCTCCTGTTTATAAAATGTGATAGAAAAATTAAAGAATGAACTCACTGTGTCCCATAGGAACATTGTAGATCTCTGAATCCATATCATTCAATAACACCCTAATGAAATATCAGGTCTAATGTCCCAAGTTAGTGATTATGGCCTGAATTCAACACACAACTAGCTTTACCTAAATAATATTCTATTAAAATAAAAGCTCACAAGGATGATGAAAATGCTTATTTGTAAAGATCTACAAACTGCAAGATTCCAAATAGATTTCTGCTCTAGCCCATAAACCAATATCGCTACACTTTAATGAGAAGCCGTTTTCAGCTTATTTGAAACCAAGAATGGATTGGGGATCACATTTGATGGGGTTTCTACTTTTTGTTTTCCATTATCTCCTTCTGTTTCTATTCTCCCTATCCTAGAACCAGTTCTGGCTTTCTTTGTAAATGCTACCCACATAGTATGGGCATTTGAGTTTGGAGTCTTTGTACACATCATTTTGAACAATGTTTAGTTCCTGACTTAATCTCATGGGGAAGGTGAGATTAATATTTAGATGAGCTCATTTTATATAGCCCATATATAATCCGATATATAATGTGGAAGTACTCATTATATATCCACATCTTGTATACCCTGTCACAATCACATGCCTGTCCCAACAGTGTTAGGAATGTTATAAAAATTAAACTAAGATTTTACTTATTCATTATATATTTTAATTTTGTGTTCCTTTGGCCTGCAGATACACCAGATATTGGTGTTGCCATAGCAGAAGATACATCAGGCAGAGTTAAGGATTCAGACAAAAGGCAGTGCTCTGATTGAAACCAGTAGGAATATTTCACATTGAAGTGTGGGATTACCGGATTTGTCTGTCTCTACGTCAATCAGCATCCACATTGTTTTTCATTGGATGTGATGTTGGATTATGGGAGTTAGACAAATCTCTTAATCCCACAATATAGATGGTGGGAGAAGTATTTTAGCTGGGACTTAGAACAATGTCGAATTAGGTCAAGCATTTGAAAAACTAAACAAAAAACAATATTGAAGCAGTTAGGTGGGCAATATTGGTTTAATTTTGAGATATAGCCAACAGTTCTATTTGGAGAGCACTGGGTGGAGTTCTGAGAAATAAACTAAAGATCATTTAGATCTTTGAATCATAACATGACTATTAAGCCTCATAGGTTTATCAACACAGAGTTCTGTGTTCAGACCATCTCAGCCATCAGACTGTATTTAGGAAAGTGGTCACTATGTTTACATCTAGTTGTGGACCATGATGGGAGACGTTTCTGTTTCCTTTGTTCACCCCATTCTGAGTAGTAGTTTTCAGGAATGTGGCCTCAGCCCATTCTTAGCAGGCAGTTCTGAGGAAGCCAGAGAGAATTTTCATTTCTGCCACCACTTCCCTCCCCCAGCTTTCTGACACTCATGTCAGCATTCTCCACTTTCCTAGAAGTCTTCCCAGTAGCTTCTTAGCTGTGTTTCCCAACTGTTCTTTGAGAGAGCTCAGTTTTTTTAATTCTGAAATTTAAATTGAATAAGCCATTCTTTTACTTCCTTTTTGTTTGCTTTGGAGCCACATTCTCTGATATTTGGGGTCATTCTGGTTCTGTGCTCAAAGGTAACTCCATGGAATGACTGGAGAACATACATGTGCCTTAGTTCCTGTATTATTTCCCTGGTTTCCCATTCACATTCTTTTATCCATCTGTTTCCTCTTCCAAGTTTCTTTCCTGACCCTAGCCTTCATCTTCCCTTGTTTTCTCATCTTCCTTATATCCCCTCTTCTTTCTTTCTTTCTCTCAGCCTATTTTTTCTTACTTTTTATTGAAACATTTTTTGAGCATTGGATGGTATACCCAGTGATTCTCAGGAGTTATTTCTTACCCTGTATTTAGGGATCACTCCTGGCAGAGGTCAGGGGATATTATGTAGGGCAGGATATCGAACCCTATATACAGCTATATACAAGGGTACTATCCAGTATACTGTCTCTCTGTCCCCCTTTTCCTTCACTTTTAATAAGATTTAGTTAACATTAGTTTACATGATTGTATATGTTTTCAGAAAACAACTTGATATCATTCCAAGTCTGAATTATCCCACAACAGTCATCAAAATCCCCACATTCCTTGTTTTGTAAGATAATACAGAGGTTAATAGCAATGCCTTTGAGTCATATCTATTTTAGCTCTCTTCCTGAAAGTCTGTGGAATATTTCGCTCTGAACAATAGAATGAAATAGTATTTACTTCATACAGTCTTGAATATATGCCATTACTAGGACAAGCAAATCTCTTAGAATAGTACCAGAACATGTAGAATTTGCAGTAAGTGTTAGTAATGTTACTGTAATTATTCACATCCAAGAAGAGCTTTCTTAAAAATTTTGAAGAGGTAGACAATTGTCTAATTTTAGATCTAAGAGATTATTTTGTTACTAAAAACATTATTATGAAATAATATGACACTGCAGTCAAGAGCCTTATAATGAAGACAATTAGTGAATGTTCATTCTACACATAGACTGCTTATATTACTTTTAAGAGAATTTGTAATGTAGATGTCCTCTTCTATTCTTCTATCAACATAGAATAAAACTTGTCTGTGACATAAAATGTTTTATATATACGGGATTAAGGAGCCTGTGTTTCTTTGGGATTTTTTTTAAGAATCTTGTTTGGATCATCTATCGATTTTTCTTTATTTTTTCTTAACTGAGAGTACCCAGCCTACCATACCTTGATACTTGAAAACATCAGTTTTATTTACACACTAGCAAACATGTCTGGCTATAATCTATGGAATGGTGGATTTCAGATACAGTCTTGCTCAGATGGCAATTTTCACAGAAGAAAGTAGAGCTTAAACTTGTTCTGCTTACTGTGAATACAATCCATCTATCTGATAACTGAGATCCTAACAGACTTGGCAAAGAAATACATAGATGTAGCAATCTTGACACTATTTGGAAGAATATTCCTCTACAGTACTGCTACAGTACTGTGGTATGACTGAGTACCCTGTTTCCTAAAATATTTGTGTTGGGTCAACTTTTACAGATAATGGAATTGCAGTTTCTCAATTTGATTTTTCTGGTCAAATGGTAGGATCTGAATGAAGTTTATACTTTCCCACCTACCTTCACATCTTTATTACATCTTTTCCTTTTCTTTTCTTTTTCCTTTCCTTTCCTTCCTTCTTTCCTTTCCTTTCCTTCTTTCATTTCCTTTCCTTCCCTTCCCTTTCCTTTTTCTTTTCCTTTCCTTCCCTTCCCTTCCCTTTCCTTCCATTCCCTTCCTTTTCCTTTCTCTTCCTTCCCTTCTTTTACTCTCCCCTTCCCTTCCTTCCCTTCCCCTCTCTTACACTTCCCTCCCCCTCTCTTACACTTCCCTTCCCCTTCTCTTACACTTTCCTTCCCTTTTCTTACACCTCCCTTCCTTTTTTCCCCTCTCTTACACTTCCCTTCTTTCACCCTTCCGTTCTCTTCTCTTAGCTTTCCATTTCCTTCTCTTACCCTTTCCTTTCTTTCCCTTCTCTTACCCTTTCCTTCCCTTTTCTTGTCCTTCCTTTCCCTTCTCTTACCCTTCCCTTTCCTATCCCAAATACTTTAATGCTACCCTATTTCTATTAATTAGTTCTATTAAATTACCACCACATAAATTTTTGTCTTCATCTCATTGCCAGATCATCAACTTATGAGTTGGATTCAAATGTCATGTATTAAATCACACCTTTAAGCTAAGAACAAAATAGTCTTCAGAATACCTGAAAATCATAGTATACTGGATCATGAGCTTTCTTGTGTTCTTACTTGTACTTGTCTATTCTCATCCTATTTATCTACTTCACCAGTTTGTTCTATTCCAGTAATGGCAATATGTGACTTTTGTTCAGTTTTGTTCATAGTTATTTTGGTCATATACCCATATACATTGTAATAGCATATTTAGGGTGATGACTTTGAAAGCTCTTTGGAACATAAAATGCCAAATAGAAACAAGGTGCTATTTTTATTTACACTGAAAGAATTCTGTGTCATGCCATTAGCTTTTAATTTTGTTTCTCAAATTATGGATTTGTCTCTTGAGAGAGGATATGCTTAGAAGTATCAGTGTATAAAGCAGAACCACTGGAATGTATAAATGGAACTTCAGGGGAGTAGAGAGGGTACCAAAATGTGCTTAGTTTTGTCATAGCTTGAAATAGAAAATGATCATCATTCCCCTTGGTTAGTTTTGTAGAACTAGCATATTGGCAGGAATATGAAGAAAGACCCAATTTTTACTCTGATGCAATTTAGACCAGATATAAAAGTATTGGTGCTAGAAAGAACATATGTGCATGCTTATAAATTCTGTTCAGTTGGGCACTTGGAAAAGAGTTTATAGTACTCTTCTTTTGGAGTATTGAAGAAAATGTTAGAATGCCAGAATGTGCTATTGTTGGAAGCACCTTCAGGAATCATTTAGTCAGGTAACTGGAAAAAATTGAACCCCAGAAAGGCAAATAAAGTGTCTCTAAGCCACATATTTTTAGTGGATAAAGAGACTCTTCCATAGTTTGCTATAGTAATGAAGTCCTGACTATATTGGGCTCCTTGAGAAGAACTGCTGTGGCTCTTCCCAGCATCAATATACCCATCTATCTATCATTGTTCAGTATGGAAAAACTTGATCCACTTCTAATTCTAAGTCCTCATAGTATTAACACTTTAGTGTTAAATAATAGAGAAATAAGGATGAATCAAATGAGGGGCTTGCTGTCCTAGAATAAATTAAATAGATTTAAAGGAGTGCATGCAATGTCTTAGCATAAAGGAAGAGAGAGGAAGAAGCCTGCAAACTGAAAAATAAGGTAAAAACATAGCATATGTTATCATAGCATATGTTAAAGGCATACACTAACAGACAATTAAAAGAAGATAATAATCAATTTTTCTGCAAACGTTAAAGTATTTTAAAAAGCGATATTTGAATTTAGTGATGAAAAAAGTACCTCACCTTGCAAAATTAGGTAACAAATTTGATACATCACTGAATGACTAAGATTTATTGCTTTTTAAAATGTATATGCTGTTACTAATAAATTCACATTAATATATAGTGGTAGATTTACCCCCCCCACAGTATTAGCCTAATAGTTCCTTTTTGAAATTTCTAAAATGGTAACATTTCTTTATCCCACCCTGTCTATTTTAGATAAATTCTGTGGTTTTTGAAAACTTGTAAGTCAGAAGTCAAAACAATAAATATACTTAATTTTAATTTTCAGAACAATATGTATATTTAATTTTAATCCAAAATAATAAAATTTAACATCACAATTCCATCATAGAGTATTTATATTGAAAAAGGAAAGATACAAAAAGTCATCATTAGGACACAGTGACTTATCTTTCATAGACTTCCTTCTTTGCAGGTATGAGGCCTTGAGTTTGATCCCTGAAATTGGTTTAGTGATGCCCAGCACTAT
>PVKC010022383.1:0-12430 GCA_004027635.1 Crocidura indochinensis
CACATGTAATTGATATCATCCTGCGTTTATCCTCCTCCTTCTGGCTTACTTCATTTAACATGGTATTTTCCAGTTCCAATAATGTTGCAGTGAATTGGTTTCATTCATGTATAGTACTCCATTGTGTACACATATATCTATCTCTCTTAGCTCAATAGCTAAGTGTTGCAATGAATAACGGTGTACATAAATCCTTTTGAATGGTTTTATATCCAGGGGATAGATGCCCAAAAGTGGAATTGCTGGCAGCAAAATTCTGAGTTTACTGAGAGCCCTTCATACTGTTTTGTTTTGTATTGAGGTTGGACCAAAAAACATTCCCACCAGCAGTAGATGAGAGTTCCTTTTTCACCACATCTCCACCAAAAGATTGTTCCCAGTACTTTTGATATGTGCCATTCTCACTGGTGTTAAGATGATGTCTCATCGTAGTCTTGATTTGTATTTCCCTAATAGCAAGTGGTGACAAACAGTTTGTCTTGTTCTGTTGGCCATCCAAAAGTCTCCATCAGAGAAGTGTTTTTCATTTCCTCTCTCCATTTTTAGATTTTGGGGAGGGCTATTCTTGGCAAGTACTTTATGCATTCTGGATATCAACCCTTTATCTGATGTATTGAGTTCAAACTATTTTTTCCCACTCAGTTGTCTTTTAATCTTCACCAGTGTTTCTTTTGCCATTGATAAACATTTTACTTCGATGGAGTCACACTTGTTTAGCTTTGATTCTTTAGCCTTTATCACTGTCATTAATCATTGAAGATTCCTTTTGAGGTCTGGATCTTTAGAATTCTGCATAATTTTCCTCAATGAATTGTATAGATTCAGGTCTTATCCACAGATCTTCTGATCCACTTTGAGTTGACCTTTTTTTAAGGAGTAAAATATGGATCCAGCTTTAATTTCTTACAAGAGTTATTTGTCCCAACATAATTTGTTGAAGAGGCAGCCTTTATTCCATTTCATGTGCTCAGTTCCTTTGTACAAAAATTAAGTGACCATACATATGGGTGTTTGATCAATCACTACGACACCAAAACGCTATTTTTAAATGAAAAAAAAGTGTATAAAATCATACTATTATCGTAGATAACTTACCTATCATGAACACACAGTACTGAAGTAATATTAATATCGCTGTAGGAATTACAATTAAACCAAGTCCAGCAGCATTTTTTACTGAGTATTCACCTGTTAGTGAGGAAAAACAAAGTATTTCTCTCTGTACTTCTGATTCCATAGGAAGTGAAAGTACTTAATTATATAAATATGTTAAGGTTACCCTTTTAAACTGTGAACATATTAAAAATAATTCCTCATTTGACTGCACTCCATAGATATTGCAGATTTCACTTCCTGAAGATCTGCAGCAGCCCTGTGTCAGTCAAGTCTATCGGTGCCTTTTCTCCAACAGCATGTGATGATGGTTAGCAAAAATAGTTCTTAATTAGGGCAACTACATTTTTTACTCAAACATAATATTATCACACACTTACAAACATAATTTTTGTGTGCACTTGCATAACAGTCCCCATAACTGACCTGCTATGATAACTTTTTTGTGACAGTGGGGAATAAAAATTACAGTATTTCAGAGCTACGCTTGTCATTTTTTTTTCTCAAAAGTACCCAAATGAGTAAAAAGAATTTTAAATTTGGGTTATCTGTGGGTAATGCAAACACTTTCCCCACTATGCAATATCTTTGTCTTAAAATCAATTAGGATATGAAAGGTGCACTTATCCTGCATTATTCAGGTGGGTCCCTACATACAGTGACAAGTATCTCTGTAAAAAAGAGGGAGTGAGAGATCAGACCCACACACAGAAATGAAGAAAGGGCAATGAGACTATGCAAGAAAACATAGTTACACTATCGCAAATCAAGAATTGCTGAAAAGGCCAGCACAGAGCAGAAGTTACAAGAGGCAAGGAATTGATTCACCCAAGAATCTCAGGAGAGGATGGCCCTGATAGCAACTCAATTGCAGACTTAAGACCTCCAGAAACGTAGAAAAATTTCTATTGTTCTAGAGAGCCCAGTTTACAGCTATTTGTTACAGTAACACTAGCACATTAATAAGATCTCCCCACCTTCCACTTAGCCAAACTCTATAACTCATCCATCTTCCCCCAAGATAACTGGACATCTTACCTGGGACAAAAAGAATGGCTCCAATGACGACGACTGCAGTGAGCACTAGGCCAGCAACAAATAAAAGAATGGTTTTCTCCTTTGTATTGCTGGATTTATATTTAAGTGCTGGAAGGAAACAACAACAAAGAATTTATGAACTCAAGCATATTTCTGTAACTTATAAAGTATGGCAGTAAACTTATACTTAGTAGAACTCAATAAGCTTTGAAGAGAAACTCTTCTATTATCAGGTTAAGGCAATCTAAAATCTTTGTAGTAGGGGCTGGAGTGGTAGCACAGTGTTAGGGCATTTGCCTTGCATGCAGCTAAACCCAGTTTGAACAGGGGTTCTATCCCCAGCATCCCATATGGTCCTCAGAGCCTGCCACGAGTAACCCCTGAACGCCATTGGGTGTGACCTCAAAAATAAACAAGCCACAAAAGAAAAAAAACCAACAATGATTGTAGTAATATCAATGCTAAATAATGCCACAGGACTGCAAACATGGATGCTAAATATCTTTGAGGAGTTGGGTTCCCTCACACCTTTTTATTTTTAAATTTAGTTTGTTTGTACGTCAGAGTAAAATTACAAAGCTACTCGTGACTGTATTTCAGGTATAGCTTTAGCCCTAATCCCTTTACCAGGAGGAAATTACCCATTTCTATCAGCCAATTTGCCTCCCACCAGTCTGCTACTATAGGAGGTGCTTTTATTTTTTTTTTTTATTTTATTTTTTTGGTTTTTGGGCCACACCTGGTGACGCTCAGGGGTTACTCCTGGCTATGCACTCAGAAATCGCTCCTGGCAGGCACGGGGGACCATATGGGGAACCGGGGGATAGAACCGCGGTCCCTCCAAGGTTAGCGCAGGCAAGGCAGGCACCTTACCTCCAGCGCCACCGCCCGGCCCCATCCCCTATTATTTTTAATATAAAATTTGCACTGTGGTTTACAGTACTATTGTTGACCATTACCGTCTTTAAGCCCCATTTCCTTTTTCTTGCTGAACACTTTCTTCCTTGTAGGCCTTTCCCCACCCTGTCCTATACTGTAGTCTTTTCCAGGGGCTTGTCTTCTACTGAATACCAGTTTTCACATTCTCTGCTTCCATTGTCTTTGGATATTCATTATTTCACCATTATTTTTCTTTATATCCCACATAGGAGAGATATCATTATATTGGTCACTTTCCAACTAACTTCACTCACAATTATACTTTTCAGGTCCCTCCATGTATCAGTGAATTGCATGACTTCATCTTTTCTTAAGGCTGAGTAATATTCCATTGTGTTTGTGTATCATAGTGTCTTCATCCAATTATCTATTCTTGGATAGTTGGGGTTGTTTCCAAATTTTGACTATTGTGAATAGTGCTACAAGAAACACAGGAGCACAAGCATCTTTTGGGTCTTGGGATATATTCTCAGAAGTAGAGTAGCTGGGTCAAAGGGAATCTCAATTTCTGGGGGTTTTAGGAAGGTCCAGATTGTATCCAGAAAGGCTGGACTAATCAACATTCTCAACAGCAGTGAAAGAGAATCCCTTTGTTCCTACATCCAAGCCAGTCCTGGTAGTTCTTTTATTTTCATGTCACACGTGCTTTTATTTACTCATTTTTTAATAATTTTTAATTTAACTTAATTCTCTGAGATACAGTTGCAAAGTTGTTTATGATTCAATTTTAGTCATAAAACATTCAACACTCATTCAGTACACATTTTCTACCAGCAAAGATCCCAGTTGCCCCCCCTACCATCCTCCCTACTTGCCTGCCTCTATGGCAGACATTTTCTTTCTCTCTTTTGCTTTTCCTTTTAAGACACTATAGTTAGCAAATATTGCTACTGAAGAGGTACCATGCCTATTACTTATCTCCTTTTAGCACCCAGTCCTTGTCCAGAGTGATTATTTCCAACAATCATTGTCATAGTGGTCCCTTCTCTGCCCTAACTCCACTCATCCACTCTTTTTTTTTTTCTTTTTTTAGGTTTGGTTTATTTTATTTTCACAATTACAGATTTTTTCATGATTTGAGTTTCTGTCCTACAAAGTCAGAGTCACTTTCATGCCCAGGGGACATTTTTAGCCAAAAATGTTCCCAGTTTTTTTCCGACCTGTCCTGTCCTCTGCCTCTGGAACAAGGAATTTTGTGCTCTCTCTCTCTTTTCTCTGTCTTTGTCTATCTCTTTTTTATAATACAAATATGATTGTAGTTGGGTTTCAGTCATGTAAAGAACACCCCCCTTCACTGGTGCAACACTCCCACCACCAATGTCCCAAATCACCCACTCATTGTAGCACGCTTGCTACCAAGGACCACTCCTCTTGGTCCTTGCCCCTGTCCTTTACACCTGTTTTCAAATCTCCCTTCCTCCCTCTTTTTTTATTGCTATTGCATTTACAAAATACTCCCACCACCACTTGTGAGGCTCACATAGTTTGTTGTGCTTACCAAGGGGCATAGAGTTGATTGTGGGGTTTTCATACTTTTAGTTTTGGACTCCAAATGGCTGTACTGCTGAGATTATGCTTAGGATGTATGTATGATTCTGGGGATCAACCTCATGGTATCACATCTGCAAAGCAGGCAAATTACCACTGAGCTATTATCTTTGACTATATCATACCTTTCTCAGTTGAGCATTATTAAAAAGGGAGGCCAGCTAAAACTTTCTTGGTAGTGGGAAGTAGTAATTTCTTACGTTATACAATGCCTGGTAGCTTCAGGGTCCCTACATTAGTCTTCAATAAATGTTCACTAGTTGCACCCGTCAAAAATGTCTCCAGACCATGTCAAATATCTGGAGGAAACAAAACTACCTCTAGTTTACAACTACCATGCAGAGTGATGAAATTCTTTTGAAATAAATGGCTCTCAGTAACATCTACAAAGAGAAAACCTCTCTCTGCTTCATATAAAATCTGTAAGGCATCATAAATATATGTGTATTTTTTTTTTTGGTGGGTGGCACAGAGCTCTGTATTCAGGGGTTGATTCTAGTGGTGCTCAGTAGACCATGTGGTGTAGGGATGCAATCCTGAGCCTTCTGTATGTAAAGAACATGCTCAAGTCCATTTGAATAAATCAGACTCTCTTTCAAACTTAATGAGCTCAAACGCTTACATGCCAACTAAAATAATTTCATGAAAGTAAACTATAAACATTCAATGAAGGGGCCGGAGTCATAGTACAGTGGTAGGGAACTTACCTTATATGTGGCTGACCCAGGACGAACCTCAGTTCAAATCCCCAGCTCCCATATGGTCCCTTCACCCCAACCTCCGCCCAAGCCAGGAGCAAATTCTTAGCACATAGGCAGGAGTAACCTTTGAGTATCACCAGGTGTGGCCCCAAAACAAAACAAACAAACAAAAAATCCACAAACATTCACTGGAACTCATCAGATATGCTACTTATTTGAATGTTTGGGGGGGCATCTCATACTCTCCTAATTTACTCAAAGTATATGGTGGTGTTCACATACTTGATTGTTGAACGCACTCAGGGCCACACAGTTAATCCCAGGGATCATTCCTGGCAAGGCTAGAGGAAACATACAGTGTACCATGGGTCAAATATTGGGCTGGCTGCATGCAAAACAAGTGACCAGCTGCTGTATTATTTATTTTGAGATAACTCCTATTTCCAAGTATCTGGTTCCTACTCTGAAAGAATAATGTAATATAAAATTTAATCTGGGTACCAGTAACAGATGACCTCCTCTGGGGTCCCAGGAGATCCAAGAGTACACAGATTAAAATGATGTAAATGGGGGCTATAGCATGAAACTAGAAGTCCAACTTGTAAAATAGGGTGAGGGGGTTTGGTCACAAGAAAGAAACGAATTTGGAAGAGAAGCACTGTGTCATGAAAAAAGTTGAGAAATATTGATGCAGTGAATAAGCATAAAAAACATATCTCTCTGGGGCCAGAGAGAGAGCACGGTGGTAGGGCATTTGTCTTACACAGCCGACCCAAGACAGACAGTAGTTTGAATCCTGGCATCCAATATGATCCCCTGTGTTTGCCAGGAGTGATGTCTAGTATAGATCCAGGAGTAACTCCTAAGCACTGCTAGGTGTGACCCAAAAATGCAATAATAATTAAAAAAATAATAAAATGTATCTTCCTTTAGAATATTCATATTGGAGGTCTTATCTTAGCTGATATCAAACTAATTTTTTCCAAGAAAGTTGTTAAAAAGTAAATCTAAAAGCAGTGAGCAGCAGAAGCAGAATGCATAATCAAAATTCTGTGTTTCATTCTCATGATAAAATTTGCATGGCAGAGTTCAATAGGGGCTATCCTTAAAAAATTTCTTTACTAAAAAATGTTTTTAAACCATATTTCTAAATAAAAATGAAATTATACTTAGGATTTATTGCATTCCACAAAACAAAAAGTAAAAGGGGTGTTGGGGATATGGTTCTTAAGTTGCACAGCACATGGGCAGACCTTCAGGGTTCTATCCCAGGCACTGTATTGCTAAAGCACCGTCCAGTATGACCAAGTAGCCTCTACAATAATAAAACTTAATATTTTTGTATGTTTTGTTGTTGTTTGGTTTCTTGGGCCATACCCGGTAAGCTCAGGGGTTATTCCTGGCTATGCGCTTAGAAATTGCTCCTGACTTGGGGGACCATATGGAACACCTGGGGATCGCTGTCTGTCCTAGGTCAGTTGCATGCAAGGCTAATACCCTACTGCTGTGCCACCGCAAAACTTTATAAGATTTTAAATAAAACTATTTGGGGGGGGGCTAGAGGATGGTTCATTGGCTTTAAATTTTTTCTCTTATGTGAGGTTGTGAGGTTGTGAGTTCAGTAAGAGCACCATTGTACAGACCACAATACCTGAGGCTCTGTAGTCTCTGTGACCCTAGGGCTATGCAACAGAGTTGGAGAGGGTGGATGGGTGTGAGCCCCATAATAAAGTCAGGGATGGGGATATGTGAGTGCCATAACAGATGTGTAGGAGAAAACTGGCAAGCACTACAACTAAAGATGTCTGTATGGTATGGCCAGAAAGTGCCACCCTTGGGTGAGCATTTTGTGAGCCCTACAACAATTGCAAGTAGAATGTGTGAAAGTAGAATGTGGAGTGCTTTGTAAATCCGGTGCAAGCACCACAACCAAATACATGTGAGCCCTGGTGATCAGAGCAACATGAAAGAGGAGAAAGATGGGGAAAAGAGAGGTAGCTAACATAAGTAAAGCAAAATAAATGATGATGTTAATTCTATGCCTAAAGGAATACAACCATGGTTTACATTACATTCTATAGATATGGTGTTCAGTGCTATAATACAGGCATCAGAAGATCTTTAAAATCTTCACTTACTCATATATAAGACTACAATCTCACTTTGTTTTCTTTTAATGGAAATGGAAGGTTAAGCAATAATCAATCCGGAAGCTAAGTAAATCGAAATTTTATGTATTAGAAAAGAGTAAGTCCCCCAAGCTGTCAATCAATATCCCCAATCTTGGAACTGACTTTGACTGAGTCAAGTCTCTGCCTTCTTATATGGCACAACTTTCTTATTTTCTAGGCTCAAAACTGAGCAGGATAAAAAAAAAAAAAAAAAGCAGTGTGTGTGTGACAAAAGGTAGAGACACAAATAGAAAAAGAAAACTTTCTCGAGACATGTCAGGTTTTCCATTTTAATCCCAGGTATATTGTTATCTAAATAGAACTTGAGAGTTCTGCGAAAGGATTATAAAATAGAAGCTGTTTCAAATGTACCTCGCAATCAATCAAACATTCATAAGAGACTCTTTTTGGTTTAATTCAATACCTAAAAGCACTACCAAGATTAGGCAGAAAGAATTCACCTTAGAATACAGTAGAAGTTCATGCCAAAAAGCTGTCTTATACCATTTTTTTTAACAAAAGAAAGAATTTGCACCTGATACAAAATTCAACCCCTTCAGGACTTTAGAAGGGATTATAGGAGAAAACAGTGCCCACAGTAGCAAAAATTAAAGCACCACAAAATACTATGGTTGACATAGTTTTAACCGTAGAATGGGCTACTTCAAACCAATGCAAATGAATACATTGTTGTTTAAAGTTCAACTACAACATCTTTTCAAAACTATCCAAACTCTTCCTTAAATTAAGCAAATAACTCTAACAAATAAAATACTGGAATTTATTAAAGAGACTTCAGGCAAAAAGAATATTTTTGTGTGCTTATTGAACATTTAAAAATCTTTAGATTTATTTTCTTTGCTTGCAAGTTTGCAGGTCCCAACAAAGTAGAAAGGAGCTTATTGGTGGTAAACCAGCATAAAATTTGTTTTGTTTTTGTGGTGGTACACATAGTGGTACTCAGAACTTACTTGTGGCTCTGTGCTCAGGGATCACTTTTGACAGGACTTGAGCACTATGTACAGAACCAGGCTCAACTACATGTATGGTTTACACCTGAACTGTAAGCACGCTGTACTAAATCTCCAAGCCCAACAACCATCTTTAAAAAATGTAGCTGAAGGGTTAGGAAATGAAATATCTTCAATAATCTTAAAGATCCCATATTGGTTACTTTTTGCCCTTCAATAAGAACACTTAAACTTATTAAATCTATCAAAACTTTCCAAGCATTTTCTGCTAAGATAATTTAAAATGTTCTTAATACTAGACTCCACATATTTCCTGGCCTAATTTTCTGGGTTTTTTTTTTTTTTTTGGCAAATAATCTATATAACTTTAAAAAATACTGATGCTTTAAAAGAATTCTTTAGCTAAAAGTATTGAAATTAATACACAAAATCAGAGAGAGTAGTATTTATATCAAAAATATTTAAAGACCATTTTATGTTTACCACTAAATTGAGAGGAAGAAAAGAGAACTCATATAGACTTTGCAAGTGCCTTGCTTTTCCGACTACCAACATCAGTCAATAAATGGTAATTTTTTTCACTGAGAATGAATCCATATTGAAGGCCATAATTATGCACAGGTCATAGTTTATCTTAAGGCTTAGTAGTGTACATTCCGTGGGTTTGAACAAAGGTACAAAGACAAATATCCATCATTATCATATCATACAGCATATTTCCAGTGCCCCCAAATACCCCATGTTCTGTCTATTTATCTCGTGTCCCACTCCACCCTTAGGTACCACTCAACTTTTTATTTTATACACAGTTCTCCCTTTTCCACAATTTTAAAATTATTTTTAAAATGTATTTTTTATTTTTTGTTTTTTTGAGCCACACCCAGTGATGCTCAGAAGTTATTCTTGACTATGCGCTCAGAAATCGCTCCTGGCTTGGGGGTACCATATGGGCTGCTGGGGGATTGAACCACGTGGGGTCTGTCCTAGACTAGCGAAGGTAAGGCAGACACACCTTACTACTTGTGCCACTGCTCTAGCCCCAATTTTTTAATTTTTTAAAAATTTTTATTGAGATCAATGTGAATTACAAGTCTTTCACAGTTACATTTAAGGTACATAGTGAGAGTAAATTAGGGAAATTCCCACCACCAGTGTTGACCTCTCTCCACCACTGTTGCCAGCATCATCTCACACCTCCACCTTAGCCCCCCTGGACTGCTAATGGAATAGGTCCCTTTTGTGTATAGCTCTTTGTTTCCATACTTTCTTATAGGTGGGATTATAGAGTATGGAATCATATATTTAGAATTATGCAACTGATTCAGATCGGATTCTCTCACTTAGTAATAGATATTAAAGATTCTCTTTTTTGGGTTTCTGGGCACACCCACCAGCACTTAGGGTTTATACCTGACTCTGTGCTCAGAAATTACTCTTGGCAGGCTCTTTCATGTTTTAATTTGCCATATTTAATATGTAATATGTAGATTTTTTAAACACCAAATGATATTTCATTGTTTACATGTATAACATTTTATCCATTCAGATATTAAAAACCTTTTTTTGTTGCTTCTAAGTTTGACAATGCAAAAAAGTACTCTGGAAGACAGTTTGGCAACTTGCTGCAATATTAAATAAGATCAAACAGTATAAGACCTTTTTATCAGTTCAAATTATGCAACCATATCAAAGCACAAGCAAATTACTTCATCCAACGATAACTGAGCACTCGTTATATGACACTTTCTTTTAAGTACTGTCAGTGAACAAACACAAATGCTCCTACTGTCTCAATGCCCTCATATTTCAATGTGTGTGTACATAAATATGTGTGTTTTAGGGAGAAGTCCGGAGTTACAGAATGTATTACTCCCTCCCAGATCCTCTTCCCCATTATGTAAAAGACCTCGATCTCCTCTAGTCTAAGAGAGTTATTTATGTATTTCAGTTTTCATATTCATGGGATGAAGGCATAATGAGAACCTTTAGCCACGAGTAAAAACAACTACTATTATGAACTGATACTCCAGATATCTCTTGCGACTGATCAAAAGCATTTAACAGAAAGAATGTAGGTTGTAGCTGATGAAATCTTGTGAAATCGGAAACTTCCATGATCAACTTGGAAATAAAATGTATAATATTAGTTTTCATTATAATTCAACAAGGAGACTGATAAACGAATATAGGCCAATACAGACTATAAGCAATTCAACATAAATCAATTTAAGTAAGAATGAACTGCCTGTCCAAAGACAAAACATTTAAATGGACATTAACTAAGTATTCTGCGAGTGGTGAAGGAGAAAGGCTAACCGGTGAGGTAGAATGTGTGAAAAATCAAGAATAAATCAAAGTGAGAAATTTATTTTATTTGATTATTACAGTGCTATTTTTGGAAAATTTTAGGAAGTTAATTTTGAACTATTTTGGTATCTGCCGAGAGGCAATTCAGCCTTGTCTCTGATACACAGTAAAGCACATCTGCACACTTTTAAAATGAAATTGTAATTTCAAGTTCTTAATTACTTAAATTTAAATTTCTATTTAAAAATATTTACCGCCCCATTAAAAAACAGTAACAAAAGCTTTCTGAGACTTACCCTGGAGAAAGAAAATGAACATTAAATCCAATTATTAATTGAATTCTTGCCAGGCAGCAAGTAAAATAATGTTATTAAAATCTTTATGTTCTATCCGACTTGCTTTGATGAAAAACTTTGTCAAAATGAGTATCAGCTAGAAATCACAATGTCATTCTAAAGGACCCAGAAATAAAAGAGCACAGTCTTTGTTCAGCAAGGGCTTTGAATATAAAAGATTAAAGAACGAACTTCCTCTCCTTGGTTCCCTGGTCTTATGGTCTTAACTTCAGAGTATATGCAGGAAGTTGGAATGGATAAATATGGAAAGGGTCAAAGGAACAGTCACAACATCCCTACAAAAAGTATATTGCTGAGTAATAGTTTTGTTCAGTTACTCACAATAAAATCAGTGCATACAAATATTAAATAATAAAGATGAACAATCAAGAGTAAATACTGAGAATTCCAGATTATAAAATAAACTTCAGAGTAAACTAAACAGCAACATCCTATTAATGTAGGCCATCCACCAGCCACAGGTTGATTTAATAATAATAGTTACTATATTTTACTTCTTGGAATAGAAATTTTCCGATTTTTGTAGAATAATTTTTCTGCCTTATAAAGAAAGTCTCCTTCCTTCCTTCCTTCCTTCCTTCCTTCCTTCCTTCCTTCCTTCCTTCCTGCCTGCCTGCCTGCCTGCCTCTCCTGGCTTAATTATTGTAAAAGTCAGTCCATGTCTGGAATAATGAACTCATTAGGATCTCAAAGCTGTTGAAGGTACCAAAAAGTACCTTCTATAGGTATTACTAATCCCCAGACTAATTGTTGTATTGCAGTTGGTTACCATCCTATAAAAGGTCATGAAACTATTTAAAAATCTTTCTTCAGATAGGGGCCGGAGCGATGACATAGTGGTAGGGCATTTGCCTTGCACATGGCTGTCCCAGAATGGACCGTGGTCCCATCTGGTCCCATCTGGGTCCCATCTGGCCAGGAGCAATTTCTGAGCACATAGCCAGGAGTAAATCCTGAGCCTCACCAGGTGTGGCTCAAAATTTAAAAAAAATAATTTCCTTCAGATAAATTTCTTTAAGTTATAATCAGTGCATGCTTTCTATTAAAACTTACATAGCCAGAATCATAAAAATTATTGGGAGGAAGGAAATCATGAGTAGAAATAATTATGGGGGTGGTAGTGGCCTGGGCTCAGGAGTTGCTTTCTGTGACTCTATAAATGGAAAATATAATGAAATCCTGATCTAATCAAATTACCTAAGTAGCTATCAAAAACAGTTCTGCTATAATCTTGAATGGAGATTAAAACGAAAGGAAAATGAGGAGTCGGAAAAATAGCATGGAGG
>PVKC010022384.1:0-17722 GCA_004027635.1 Crocidura indochinensis
TTGGTTATATACTGGTCAGCACTCTCTATTCACTTATTTTCTGTTTTCCACAAATAAGTGTGAGGTCATCCTTTTCCTTCTGACTTTTATTTCTTTTGTTTGTTTGTTTGTTTGTTTTTGTTTTCGTTTTTGGGCCACACCCGGCGGTGCTCAGGGGTTGCTCCTGGCTGTCTGCTCAGAAATAGCTCCTGGCAGGCACAGGGGACCATATGGACACCAGGATTCGAACCAACCACCTTTGGTCCTGGATCGGCTGCTTGCAAGGCAAACACCGCTGAGCTATCTCTCCAGGCCCCTAATTTTATAGTTTTAACCTGAATTATTCTTTAAGCATTTGAAATACCATTACTACAAAGTGAAAACAATTACTTGTTGAAAGATAGCATGTTAGGTTAAATCTTGGAACTGTTATAAATTTTAACATTAGCTTAATGGGATAAAAAAAACTCTTACTAAACAACCAAAGCATTATAATAGAATAAGATACATTACTTTCATTGACCAGGTTTATATAATTAGATTAATTACATGAGAACACCAAAGTTTATATTGAATACTGGACTTAATTTTGAACAATATACTAAAGATTCAAGTAATAACATTTTAGAAGTGGCTGATCTAATTTTAACTAAGAGTTCCTTGGAGCTATCTTATTACTCTTTTATTTACCATTATGATTAAAAATATTTTTATATTTTATATTATAATACTTTATGATTAAATATTCAAATTAAGAGGAGATCCAATTTGTATTATATTTTATATATTTGTATTATATTTTATATCATTTATATAAAAGTAATCAGTGAATTCATACTACCAAACTTTTCATTCTATAGATATGCAATGTACTATATTCTGAGGTCTTTGTAAAGTTTTCAAAAGATAGACCAATGGAAACAATCTAATTTTTCTCTAGAGATCTTTTTTTAATTAGGAAATATGGAATAAAGGTTTAGTAAAAGGAATTGTTTACTCATTGCTTTTTCCAAATAACTCCAAATCTCCCTCCTATTGATATGTTTAATAATTTAAATAGTATAAAATATGCAATAAAAACTGAGTTATATATAAAGAACAAAAATGCATTTACTTCATCTTTTAACTTTTAGTTGTTTAATCTCTAACAAATCTTTTTGGTCTTCAAATTTAGCAATAACTTTTTCCATTTGAACCTTACTTTTCTTTCTTCATTAAATTTTTCATCTTTTATTTATTTTATTTATTTATTTATTATCATTATTATTATTATTTTGGTTTTTGTTTCTTTTTTTTTTTTTGGTTTTTGGGCCACACCTGGTGACGCTCAGGGGTTACTCCTGGCTATTCGCTCAGAAATCGCTCCTGGCAGGCACGGGGGACCATATGGGGAACCGGGGGATCGAACCGTGGTTCGTCCTGGCTAGCGCAGGCAAGGCAGCAGGCACCTTACCTCCTGCGCCACCTCCCGGCTCCATTATTTTGGTTTTTGGTTTTTGGGTCACGCCTGGTGATGCTCAGGGGTTACTCTTGGATTTGCACTCAGAAATCACTCCTGGCTTGGGGAACCATATGGTACGCCAGGGATCAGAATGAGGTTTGTCTTGGGTCAGCCACACGCAAGGCAAATATACTCTACCGCTCTGCTATCTCTCTAGCCTCAGCTTTTTCATTATTTCATTCCATTTTAGACTTAAAATTTTCACCTACCTATTATCTCTCTTTCTCCCATCAAACAAGGAAAACAATCCTGCTGTTTTGCCCATGAAGATTTTATATGCCACTATTGTTTTCAAGCAAAATAGGAATCCTCACTCCAAGAGCAAATTGCAAGTGCACTTTTGCATTATTTACATTCTTATATGGACAGATCACATTGGATTAGCCCTTGGTCCTTTGCAAAACTTTCACCTTCTAAGTTCCTTTCCCCAAAAGGGATCTCAGCATCATTCCTTTCAACAGATGTAAACTTTAACCGCATATAATTGTTTCTTCTTTCAAATCAACCATTATGAATCAGTACTTTAATGATGTGGCTTAATTTTCTTAATACATCCCTCATCTTTTCCTCATCATTAGTTCTCCTTGGAGTACCTTGTATAACATGGTATACCAAAGACATGAACATACACTTTTTTTTTTTGGTTTTTGGGTCACACCCGGCAGTGCTCAGGGGTTACTCCTGGCTCCATGCTTAGAATTCGCTCCTGGCAGGCACGGGGGACCATATGGGGCACCGGGATTCGAACCGATGACCTTTTGCATGAAAGGCAAATGCCTTACCTCCATGCTATCTCCCGGGCCCTGAACATACACTTTTGAAGTAAATGCTATGTAAAAATGGTATCACACATAGTTGTCTGTTGAAGTTTTTTTTTTTTTTTTTTTTTACTTTATTTGTAGGAGTTACTGACTGAAATGCTCAGGGCCCTTTACAGACATAGCTAGTTATGCTCAGTGGTGCGAGGTGGTAAGAGGAATGAAACCCAGGGCCTTGCTATACAAATTAAATCATCTAGGTGACCACAGTTACCTGATATTTTTTAAGAGAAAGATATCAACTTATCAACTATGTGACAATGTATGTAGGCATATTTTCATGTAAGTTTAGTAATGTTAACAATAGCTATTTCAGTATGACATAGAAGACAAATATTTATGTTTTAAGGAGTAATCCCACAGTCATGATCTAAGTGCCAGTATCCTTCTACTGCTGTCCATTGATCCTTGCTCTTTTTGTTTGTTTGTTTGTTTGTTTGTTTTTTGGTTTTTGGGCCACACCCATTTGATGCTCAGGGGTTACTCCTGGCTATGTGCTCAGAAATCGACCCTGGCTTGGGGGACCATATGGGATGCTGGGGGGATGGAACCATGGTCCGTCCTATGCTAGCGCTTGCAAGGCAGACACCTTACCTTTAGCGCCACCTTCCCGGCCCCCGATCCTTACTCTTGACATATTTTTGGAGGGTCTTATAGGTGGGTTCAGGACATCCAAGGGTTCTTCCTCATGATTCTTGGCCAACCCCATCAGGGATTTGACAGAGATCAAATTTATGTTGACCCTTGTAAGGTATATTCCTTTTAACTCTGCTCTGGCTCTCTGTCCCCCATGCACTAACTCTAACAAAGAAACACAAACTAATATTTAGAGATTCCTTCCCTTACAGTTGACATGACTACAAATAGATATTAAAGTTAAGTATTACATATTGTACAATCTATAAGGTGTAACTATTACTCTTTATGTTATTAGTTATACAGGTTGAAAACCATATCTTTAAGTGTTACAGTACACATCAGCACATCAGGAAAAGTAATAAAGTTAATTCAAAAACTATGCAACAGATAGAATGCAAAAGTCTATTGAAGATTCAGTCCTGGCAGTTCCTCTGATGAGACCACACACAGGCAGTTCAGTTTCAACTGTAGAATAATCTGGCGGAGAGAGATCATTTTATGCCTTTTTACACATGAGAAAACTTTCATATTTTTATTTCTCCATGATCACACATCTAGTAAATGGTTCCCTTGAAATTCAAGCCTAAAGTTTTGTTTTGAATATTATGCTTGCAAAGAGACAGCTAATCTATATAGCAAGAGTTCTGTTTTTGTCTACATTGCAGATAAAAATGTAAGGAAAATATATTGATTTATATTTGGGAATTTTTGAGTGAGAATTAAAAATTTGCATTTAAGCACTTTTAGATCTCTAAAGATATCAACCATGGTCTACCTATTCTTTGACACTCATTCAAACAGTTTTCTTAGCTTGGTAAAATAAGAATAAGCAAAGTATCATAGTGAATGACATTGAAGGCATTCACGCATTCATAAATACAGCAATTAAAAACTGAAAGCAGACTATGTATGGTAACTCTATCATTAATGGAAGTTAGGATTTAATAGAGGATAATTATATTCATCAAATGGATATAGATTTATGAGTTGTATGACCTTATAATTTATTTACACTCTGAGCTTTATATCTTTATCAGTAGTCAGGACCCAAGAGATTTTTTACTGTGTCAGGCCTTTGTGAAGAATAGAGGGAGAAACATTACCATTTGATTAGCTCACTTATTTGGCCTGTGAAGTTTGAGTTGTAGCTATTTTTATTGTGGTTTTGTGTGTGCATATTAATATGTGCTACTTCTTCACTTTTCTTTTATAATAAACTGCATTTACCTTATTTAAGGAACATATATCACATAGATGACATATTTGAACATAATTCATTTATTTCCAGAGAAGTGGAAGAGAAATTATTAAAAAAAAGAATTAAGAAGGGACCAGAGCTGAGAAGCAAGTGGTAGGATGTGTGTCTTGCATATGTTAACCTAGGACGGACTGCGGTTGGATCCTCTGGCCCCATATATGGTTCCCTAAGCCAGGAGCGATTTCTGAGTGCATAGTCAAGAATAACCCTTGAGTATCACTGAGTGTGGCCAAAAACAACAACAATAACAAAAAAGAATTAAGAAGAGAAAGAAAATAAATAAGGAAGAAAAATAAGAGTAAAGCACTAAGCAAATTTGTGAAAATTACTGTATTTCCAATGAGGAAATTAAGTCATTATCAGAGGGTTTAGTAAGCTTTTCTGGCTATTTGACCACTGCTACTTAATTTGTTTCTGAACATTAGCTGGCTTCAGTAACATATTGGCATCTAAATTGTTGTGCTCCTATGAGGATGACACAATGAAGACAAAATGGAGCTGCTGTACAGACCAGGAATTCCAAGCACTATTGTGATACTGTGTTTTTTGTGGTGCTTGTTTTTGGTTGCTAGAGCTTCTAGAAGTACTAGAAGGTGGGGTAAGTTGCCCGACTCACTCTAAATATATGTTCTAGTGACATCAAACCAAATATTGACATACTTGGAGTTTTGGCCAGATTAGTGTCTCTAAAGAACCAGAGAGTGGTGAAGGTGGGCAATTGGCTAAGTGATAGTTGTGGTAATGGGTACAAGAGTGGCTTTAACCAGGTGGAGACTTGGCCCACCCACTTCTCATGAGATTGTCAGCTTTTAGTTGCATGGCCATGTACCCATAATTTTTCACAGCTTGGTTTACATATATTTTGAAAACAGAGTGAGTCTTTAGAGCAGGCTGGGTTGCAGACATAGTGACTATGTTAGTGCTCTCTTCATTTTGGTAACTCTCATCACTCAACAATTTTAGCAAATAACTCACAAAATCTAGTAAAAAAAAGACATAATGTTTTACTATCTATATGTATACTTCAATATGTCATTATCATAAGACACATCACATTATTTTGTAACAGCCCACACATTTTATTTTATTTCAGTTAGACTATAGTTTCTTCAGGCTAGGAGTAAGATTTGCACAGCTCAAAGGGGCGTTTTTAGCAATGAGTTTGTTCCTAACTAACAACAGACAGAATAAATGTGAAGCATGGGAGAATAGCGGGGAGGTGGTTTGGGGATTATAATATTTCAACAAGAATTAGATACACCAGAATGAGGCAATTATCAAACCAATAGCCACCTAAGAACTTTTACTCAGTTTTTTTCCTGTACTTATTATATTGCTTTGTTTTGTTTTGTTTGCTTTTTGTTTTGTGGGGCCACACCCGGTGACGCTCAGGGGTTACTCTTGGCTTTGCTCTCAGAAATCGCTCCTGGATTGGGGAACCATTTTGGTGCTGGAGAATCGAAGTGCAGTCAGTCCTAGGTTAGCACGTGCAAGGCAGAGGCCTTACTGCTCCACACCACCGCTCAGGCCCCTTTCTTCCTGTTTTTTTTAACTCGTCTTAGTGGGAGGGACCAAATGGGTTCAAGAACCATCTTTTGAAAACTTATCACAAAGGTTCACATTATTAGAATGAATTTTAAATTCAAAGTGATCACTAAATACCAACTAAAAATGTATTATCCAGTATGATATTACTTGGGTACAACCATGCCTTGGTAAAATCAGAGAATGTAACGCTTAACATATGTGGACTGCATAACCCTGTGTGTTAGCACAGTGAATATTGTTTTAGACCATAGGAATTGCAAAATAGCATGAATCAAATTCCCACGGTTGCATTCCCCAGTGTTGCTTTCGACTAGTTGTAGGGAGGTTGCGTTGGACTAACTATAATGATTGAAATCTCAAAGTCTCTGGGCTTATTTTCCTTTTATCTAAGAAAGGACTGATTTAAAGTGATGCTTTCCCCAGCATATTTATTCTCTGTGTTGAATTGGGAAAGGTTCTTCCCTTTACTACAGAGCAGGTTGACTCTGATGGGGAGGCAAGTTGACCTTCTGGTAAGAATTTTTCCTTTCACCATTAGACTTGTTGATTTTTCTTTAACTAGAAGGTGTAGAAGATAACAGAGGAAATACACAGTTCTTCTTCCCCACACAGTTATCCAGAAAAGGTGCTCCTAATTCAGAGGAAACACAAGGTACAACCTGGGACAGGAAAAGAAAAGAGTCTTTGCTACACATAAGAGAGGTTGGAAAAGCTTTCCAAACTTATGTACCTTGAATATGGTGTCTTTGACATCTCACAGTAGAGTGTTCAGCAGAGAAGAAAAAAAGCATGCCGTTGCTCTGAAACTGTCTTTTCTAATTCAGTGCTTTCATGTATTGTTATAAATCTGTTTGCCAATCTTGCTCTCGCACTAAAAGATGCAGACACAGGGGAATGCGCTTCAATGTTATATATCAGCTCAGATAAGGAAACGTTGTTTCCTGCCTGACACTGACAGCTTCATGAAATCGAGGCTAAGATGCATGCAAATGCTTTTGGGCTGCTGTGTGGATGGCCATACAGGACATATAAAAGGACAAGAGGTTACAAAGACTCCTAGATCTGTTTTCATTTTCTTTAGCAAGATCAAGAGTAGGGAGGCCACTCTTTGAGGATCTTTACTGGAACTCCAAATTCACATGCAGAACTCAATAGATGCCTAGTTAAGTAATCAAAGCTATAGCATTTTTTTTTAAAAGGAAAGAGCTATAGAATTTTTTCATCTTGATTTATGGAGATTTATTGCCAATTCCATAAAGTAAACATGCACTGTGTGTGATGCTTCCTTACCACTTTTAATCGTTGAGTTTTTACATTTTAAGGCCCAGAAAAGTATAAAATAGAGTATACAGAAATGAACTCAATCCTTTAATCATGGCATCATAAATATGTATTAACATTTGTTGCCCCAGAAATTCTGATCTTCCTGTTTACTTAGCTGTCACAGGAGAGAGAATGGGAGGAAATGCAGAAAAACTTCCTATTCCACACCTCATATAAGTAACTTAAAGCAAGGGAACTCAACATCACTTGAAAAAATTAGAATTGTCAGAGAATTAATTACAGTATTAGCTTTGGCTCAAAAGGTGCTGATTGTGGTGAAATAGCATGAATAAAAAAATATAAAATCTAATCTATTGTATTGAATCTAATCATCAGTATTTAAAAGATTAGTTACTGATAATTCTCTTCAGAATTTCTACCTTTTTATGTGGAACATTTTGAAACTTTTACTCTATAAATTTTTTCTGCTATAGTATCCTACAAAACACACAAGTCACCTTGTAATGTCATCTCAGACGAAAAAAAAAAAGAAAAGATAATACTGTTTCTAGGACTTTTAACTGTCACACAAATGTCTGAAATGTTATTAGAATTGAAAGGAAAAACTCGATTTTCACCAATGGCTATTGGAGATTTGCATTTAATGTTCCTACATATCCTCCGGACATTTAACTACTTATACCAAGGCTATAGCTAGAATCAGAATTAGCAGAATGATTAACATTATTTCTTAAAAGAGTAAGGAAAGCATCCCTAAAAATCTATTCTGAAATCAGATTCAATTGTATGTTTCATCTTCATGCATGTAAGGTATCTGACCTTCATTCAATCTCCATCATTGTGTCTTTATTCTCTGAACCATAGTCACAGTGTAAAAGGAGATGTATAAAATTAATTCACTCCTTCAAACATAAGGCTGACCCACTACTTTTCAGGATTTAAATATTTATTAAAATTCAAGATGAGAGAATAATGCAGAGAAAGAATTGTGTTGAAAGATAGCCAGTCCATTGACTTTCCCTATATTGTAAATATATTCTTAGATTGCCCCAGATTTACAGAAATTTGTGTGCCTAGTAATTATATTGGTACTTTAAGAGTAAAATGAATTTCATTTATCATAATATATGGCAAAAACTATTTATTTTAAAACAAAACACCTGTAAACACTGCTACTGTGAAAATATATTGAGATTACTTTGTGCATGGTCAATTCAAGTTTGATTCCTGCCATCCCATATGGTCCCTTGAGCACCTTCAGGAGTAATTTCTGAGAGCAGAGCCAGAAGTAAACCTGAATATTGCTAGGTGTGGCCCCCAAAATAATGTATAAAATTAGCAAGGAGACTGAAAAATAAAACCATAAGATTACTTAGTATACAGGAGGTAGTCAGACTTTCACTGTCTCCACTTTGTAAGCCTCCTGACATCCAGACTCCCTCTGAACTCTTATTTCTAGCTGAAGGAATGGTGTGATTTGTTCTCTAAACACTGTATTGTGAAGACATATTGTGCTTCTTGCTCTCGATTAAGTTTTCATTTGCTAAGCTTGAGGCAATGAAAGCAGGCGAAATGCATTTTGAACACAGGTAGATTAAAAATAAGGTAGTTTGAAATTTAATTACTTTTCAACATTTTACTCCACTGTAAACTTTATGTTTCTGTATAGAACATAAATTTATTAATCTTGGAGAATGACAAACTCTGAAACTGCAAGAGAAAGGGCAATTTCCAATTTCTGATAAATCACTAGAGTGGTCCTTCAAACATGTGTTAGTAGGTTCTACCTTCTTTTTTTGGACTTGCCAATTTCTAGTATTTATAGAAATCCTTTGGTTACTCTATCCCCTTGATAGAAAAGAACCAGATGTGAGAATCTTTTAAACCACACCTCTCCAGTTGAACATATCAACTAGGTTGATGTGAATCAGGAAGACTATGTGTGCTTATGAAAACTAAAGATTTTAACCAAGAACTATCATTTTTCAATGTTTGACCTAGGAAAATTTAAAGTTGTAAAATGGGACAGAAATTAATCTGTAAGGAAATAAATTTAGGTGGATCTCATCCAAACTTAAAGGAAAAGCAGTTTTAAGTTGAGATTCATTTGTTTTCTTTTTTAATAAAAAAATCTCATAAACCATTTCCTTTAGCTTTTGCCTTTGACCTCTAGTTGTTCGAGCCTAGAAAAATTGCCAAAATGTTCCTCTTCAGTCACTGAACTCTATGTGAACATAGATATTTTGTAGTTCACACAGCTCATGGACTTTGATCTAAATATATGAAGGATAGAGGAGAGAAAGTCAGGAATTTGCAATTGAAATGCAACACAACATCCTCAGAGATAAGAATCCACTGGATATATTTTAAACAATGTGATAAAACTTTTGTTTTAGAATATGAGCCAGTGTCCCAGAATATTTACTGTGTGCTATTTCTGGGTTGCTCTGGGGTGAACCTAAGAGTGTCTACACTGTTCCTGATCATTTACCTTGTTTACAAATAGTTTTTTATGGATATATGGTAAAGAAATGGGGGGAAACAGTTTTGACCAACACTTGCCTCTAGCTCCCTAAGTACACCAAGTGCCCACTCAGTGGGATGACATTTTTTAAAAAAGTATAAAAATTGCAAATTATTTCACTGAATATAAAAATAAAATAAGGAATAATGCAGTCATGCAATTTGTTGCAACATGAGTAGGACTAGAAGATATTATGTTAAATGAGGTAAACCAGAAGAAAGATAAATCCACATATCACTTTTATGTGGTTTTTAGAATAACTGCATGAAGAAATGCAATGATTTCAATGGCTAAATGAGGTATTTTAAGACCACTCTAGGTCCCACAGTATACTGGGGAGAAAGAAAATAATTTGAGTGGAGGAGGAGAAAGACAAATATAAAATGACGAGACAAAAGCCAATGATTCTAAGCTACATGGGTGATGTTAAGAAATGACAGAACTAAATATCCAAGTTACAGAGTCAATAACAATGAAATCATGAGACCCAAACTTTAATAATAAAAAAAATGTTTGGGGCCACACCTGGTGACACTCAGGGGTTACTCCTGGCTATGTGCTCAGAAATCATCCCTGGCTTGGGGACCATATGGAACACTGGGGGATCGAACCCCAGTCCTTCCTAGGTTAGCGCCAGCAAGGCAGTACGCTTACCACTCTGTGCCACTGCTCTGGCCCCAATAATTAAAATTTAAAATGGACCTGTTATGCTGACAGACTGGAGCTGGGTAAGAATGGGGCAGTGGTGATGGCATGGGATGAACTCGAGGTGGACTCTGAAACATTGGGAGGGAGGTTGGCACTTGTGGTAGGAATGGTGCTGAAACATTGTATGTCAAAACTGAACACCGAATAGCTTTGTAAATCACAATGATTCAAATAAAAAATAAAATATAATAAAATACCTTTCTCTTGGTGAGAGTAGCTGAAGGAACAAATGCAGTTTAGTTTGTTTCCCTGTGTACTCCCAGGACCATCCAGATGTTTCAAGCAAGACAACAAGCAAAATGGAGGCTCCCTCAGCCTGCTATGATAATATTTAAGATGATTTAATTAGTTCTTTAAAGGAAAATCCAAACACATGCCCTTTATCACACTAAAATTAAGAAGGACAGTTGAATCTTAGATTTACCTAAAACTCTTCAATCTTGTTTTATCAAGATTTCCCTCAGCCAACTTTCTCGTGAGATCTTCTGAAAATAGAATGTAATGAAGCAAGTCCATCAACACTCCTTAGCATTTTCAAGGGTTGAAATTCAGATTTTGAAATTACAGCAACTCTGATTACCTCCAGGATGATAGCTATTCAGGAAAACAAGGAGCTTGAAAAGGTTCTTTACATGCAGATATGGAAATGATTGACTTATACTTCATAATCATCTGCATAATGAGCCAAAAATTCAGCATATTTGTTATTATTGAAAGTTCTCATTCGTCATTTTAGATATGTTTTAAACAAATTTGAGATTTGTGTCTTATTGTGCTTTTAGATGCAAAAATAAAACTTATCCCATTTCTTCCAAAGATTTTTATATTTTATATTCAACTTATAAATTTCTTAGTGGAGTTTGATTAATTAAAAAGTATTCTAAATCATCTGCTACGTCTTAATTCTTTCAAACAATCATATTGGATTATGGACTGCCCTCTGGGTAGGTATTCTACAAACTTGAATAACGGCAATGGATCCTATTTCTTTTGAATCACTCAAAGTCATTGATAAAAATTCTAGTTCTGTTATTTTACTACATTAATAAGACCTTATTTTGTGAATTTCATGAATACTATTTTCAGCATTATCACCAGCTAAAATATTTTTTTAGTTTTCCCTGCTGTATGGAGAATTAAAGAGTAATAAAGATTCTCTTTTATCTTCTAATAATATTAAATAATACACATTTTAATTGAACTCACTTTGTATTATCCACTGTGACTTGCAGGAATAACATTCTTGCCCACCAACTTACTGAGAAAATAATATTTATAGTCCTTTAAAATTGCTTTCAAATTACAAAGTCACAGATATATATATATATATTGCAAAGAAACTTAGTCACATTATTTTAAGTTTGTTTTTGTGTAACCAAGTAAATTATATTTTCAACACGGTATTTATTGAACATTGGCTATCTTATGAATTTTCATTAAATGAATTTACTTATCTGAACTCTAAAATATGAATAACATTAAGGTGAGGAAGATTAGTAATAATGGTTTTTAATGAGAAGCAGCTTAAGTCTATATCCATAGTTCAGAAAGCTCACCACATGATTAGAAAAAAGCTGGCATAGACAAAGAAATCACTTTTCATTCAATTATATCTATATGTAGATGTCAGATAGGAATGTGGATAAAGAGGATTAGTTGAATTACCTTGAATTGTTACTTTTCCCTATTCCCAATATTACAGAGTTTTTTTTATATACTAAGAGGGGCCCAAAAGAAATTTAGGAACTGATAAATTTGGAACTGTTGCTAAATATTCTTATAACGACAGAATTACTGAATTAAGTTTTAGTCTCACTTAGTGGCTGTGTTCTAAGCTTTTTTTATCTCCTTTTGTAATGTAGCTTCTATTTAGAAGTAGTAATAGGGTTGCTCTAAGTGATAATCTTTGCTCCTTTAAAGCCCAGTGATTTACTTGGGCACATTTCCCTTACACTATATTTAAACATTTTATCCTCTAGTTAAATGAGACTTTGAAAGCTCATTTTACATTTTTTAATCTTATGTTTGAATTTCTAATCATGTATTTTCTTCCCATCTCTTATCTTCAAAGATGTGTTTTCTGTGGATAACAATTATAATCCAGGCATTCATGTACACACACCAATTCATTGTTTTAAAATAAGATAACTTAGTGTATGTGAGACTAAATATAGAGCCTGATCTGAACTGGTTTACCTTTGTACAGAGAACAGTTGGTAGAATTTATACAGATCTAAATCACTTCTATATGGTGGGAATTTTTCAATTATCTCAAAATTACATTTTAGAGAGAACCATGTTCTGAGTCAAAAAGTCATGCAAACTGACTTGTACTCTTAACGGCTAGATTTTGGTGGAAGAAAAATACAGTCCTATGTGCCAACTTCAATCTCCAAAACTCTCCTGCCTACAATGAGCTTAATCATTTCCATTTCTGACCAAGAAAAGCCTTAATATATTCCTGGGGATAATAATCTTATGGCAATAACTTTTTGTTTTGTTTGAGGCCATATCTAGTTTTCTCTTGGCTCTGCACTCAGGAAGCATTCCTTGTAGAATTTTGAAAAACACGTGGGATACCAGGATAAAACCATGGTTGAGCATATGCATATAGGCATGACAAGTGCCCTACACACTATACACTATCTCTCCCACCTTCTGGAAGCTGCTTATTATTGTTGACCTTTATTTATTCAAGATAGAAGTTAGCAACAATATCCAACTCTACCATTTCCAAGTATATTTATAGACAGTTTCCTTGCTCTCTAAAATAATGGCAACAACATAAAGAGTAATACTAATTTGATATTAAAATATTAAAATATCTGAGTAGAGTCTTATCAGTATACAGTCTTAAAAAATGTCCCCATGTTTGTAACAAATCACTTAGCATTAAAAGGATGGAATGAGGGCTGGAGAGTTAGCAATGAGGCAGGGTGTTTGCCTTGCATGCATAAGTATGGAATCAAATCTCAGCATCCCATATGGTTCGAATCCCAGCATTCCATGTGGTCCCCCAAGCCTGCCAGTAGCTATATCAGAGCATAGAGCCAGGAATAATCCTGAGTGCTGCCGACGATGACCCAAAATCTGAAAAACAAAAGGATGGAATGAAAGAAAGTATATATTCATTTACCTCTCAGCTAACAATATTATCTTTTAATGTTAATTATTCAGCTCTTTCTGCTATATGTTAAAAGATGATTTAATGGAATTAATTTTAAAAAGAAAAGTTGGGGCCCGGGAGATAGCATGGAGGTAAGGCGTTTGCCTTTCATGCAAAAGGTCATCGATTTGAATCCCGGTGCGCCATATGGTCCCCCATGCCTGCCAGGAGCAATTTCTGAACATGGAGCCAGGAGTAACCCCTGAGCACTGCCGGGTATGACCCCCCCCAAAAAGTATATTTTGGGCATAAATATACTAGGACTCTACTCTTGCCCTTTGCAGATGACTTCAATGTCAGTTCTTTTTCTATTTTAATCATGTATGAGCCCTATTTTAATACTTTTGGAAGATTTTAGACCATTATTATTTCCATTGGTAGTATTTAGTGCTGTACCTTTAAAATCACATTTTGAGTACCATGAAAGCAGCTTTTTATTTTTTGGCAAACGAGATTCAGGCGTTCATTTCCAGAGAATTTTCCAGTATTATATCTTTAAAATAATATCTTATAGTTGCTCTGCTTTATCTCCCTTTCTCTTTCTCTCTCTCTTTAAGTCTCAATTACTCGGACAATAAACTTCATGAATCGGATTTATTCATCCACTATTAATTATTTTATTTAGGACATATGTATCTATTTTGTGAGTCCTATTAACTTAGCATATATGGGAGTTCAGTTAATCTATTTATTATTGGCCTGCTCTTCATTAATATTTCCCCAACAATAAAATAAAGAGGTCAAACATTAACAATATAAACTTAAAATGGGCCTGTTATACTGCCATTCTGGGTGGTTGGGAGAGTGGTATGGGATGTACTTGGGGAACATTGGTGAAGGAAGGTGAACACTAGTGGTGGGATTGGCCCTGATTCATTTTATGTCTGAAATCTAACTAGGAATGACTTTGTAAATAGCAATGGTTTCAGTAAAATTAAAATTAAGAAAATATTCTCTCACAAAACCAATGATCTTGAAATTTAAGACTTATTATTTTAGTGTCACCAAAAATTAATTTCTGATATGTTCTTGATTCCCATTAGAAGTTTGGTAAAATAAAATTTAGTGCATAAGTATGGAGAAAAGTAACCTATATTCTCATTCTAGATTCCAGATACTGTATTTCCAGCCATGTCTTTGGGCTGCAAATACTCACATTTATATCCTGTGTACCTTTTAAGATATTCTATTTCCTGCTGTATTATTGTTAATATGCATGTTATTACCTATTTAGCCTTATAAAACTTCCTTAACTACTTCTTCAATGATGTATTAAAAAAAGATACATGGCAAGTTTAACACATGGAAAGAAAATCTTCCTAATATATGAGGGAAATGGAGAACCTGTCTATAGTACAGGCGGGGGTTGGGTGGGGAGGAGGGAGATTTGGGACAATGGTGATGGGAACGTTGCACTGGTGAAGGGTGGTGTTCTTTACATGACTGAAACCCAAATACAATCATGTATGTAATAATCAAGGTGTTTAAATAAAATTTAAAAAAAGAAAATCTTCCTAATAAGTGTTTGCTGGACCAGAAAGATACATGCCTAATACTCTGCCAGCCCCAGATTGCATTGCTTATGATCTTTAACCCCCGCTGAGGAGTGAGCCTCAGGCCTACAGCCAGGAAAATGCCCTAAATATTGGCCCCACCTAAATGTTGGCCCCACTCCTAATAATGTGTTTGCTTATAATATTCCTATACTTGCATTCTTGTTTTAATTCCATCTTCTGTGGTAAAGAATTATATGATTGTTCTCTGTCTTTGACTAACCTAACTCCAAATTAAATAAACATTCTTCCTATAACATCTATAAACTTAAGACAGATTCTTCTGTCTAGAATACAAAGTCTTTACAGCACCAGCAACAACAGCTACAGGGAAAGATGGGACAGATTCTTAGATTAGTTCTAAAGAAGTAAACAACCACACATTAATAATTTATACCTTATCTCTTTATTTTATCAATTTCTAAAAATATAACAACATGGGTCAGATTGTTCACTTAAAGGCAAGCAAGGCTCAGGGCTTGGGATAAGAAAAATGCAATAATACACCACATCGGAAAAAAACCAGCTCCAAGAAAAAAATGAAAAATATATGTGAAAACATAATAAGCAGAATGTTTATCTGGAAACAAATGTCTTATGATAAACTCTGTCAAGGATGTGACACATGTTCTTTAAATACAGTAAATTAAAATTTAAAAAAGAATAAGCATGATGAGAATACAAGACCAAGGTGGATCAGTTGATTTGGAGGCTCTCCTTTTATACAGGGATTCTGCTGTTAGATAGAAAGATAATACAGAAAAGAATAAGAGGAAGAGACAGCTATAGTGGTAACTCAAATGTTGTTTAAAGTGGGTATTTTGGTAGGATTATTTGTGAGAATGTGATTATTATATCCATGGAATAAATATGATCAAATCAAACCATGGAGAGATTGTGAAAGGGGCATTGACCACAGGGACTAGACCTGCTTCGTGGATGATGATGACAATGTTGTGATGGGGTTAAAGGCAAAGAGGGAGAGTTGGGGCTATTTTCAACCATGTCACAATAAAATAGATGCAGAAATGCTGGATCAGGACCGTAGTGGATTAACACATTCAGTATTTGGAAGGAAAAAAATGATGACAATAAAAATTTACCCAAAGAGTTGCTTTGTTTTGTTTTCTGTGTCCCATGTAGTTTTAGTTGTCTGATGTGGCCCTTAAGCTATGAAATTTTAAGGACTTTTTAAATGTCTTTTTTCCTATCTTTTCCATTTTATACAAGAAGGAAGAAGTAGTAGATGGTACACCTTTATCTAGGTACCCCTTGAAAGTTTTAGGGGAGAATATTACAGGCAGATAGACTGAGAGACTGGTAATGAGTATTACAGGAAAGAAGAAAGCTAAGGAAAAACAACTTCACCCTAAAGAGCTCAAAGCTATAAGGAGCACATATTTTGAGAAGCAAATTCTAAGTTCTTTAGATAGGGGAAACTGAAACTCAACTCAGATGCACAAACAGATGCAACATCAGGAGAAAGGTGAACTAGTCAGAAAAGAAACTTCAAGTGAATCTCCAGATTCTGAAAAGAATCTAAAAGATGAATCAAGCATCCAAGGCTTTTTTGTTTGTTTGTTTTTGGTCCACATCTGGCAGCGCTCAGGGCTTACTTCTGGCTGTCTGCTCAGAAATAGCTCCTGGCAGGCACTGGGGGGGGGGATGGGGGGGACCATATGGGACACTGGGATTCGAACCAACCACCTTTGGTCCTGGATTGACTGCTTGCAAGGCAAACGTGCTGTGCTATCTCTCCGGTACCCCAGGCTTTTTCTCTATGACAAAATGAATGACTCTTACTTATGCCGAGAAATCAAGGTTATTTGGACAACTGACTATCACCTTTTCTAGGCTTTTTCTCTTTGGAGAAGTCTATGTATCTCTTGAACATGGAAGAGATCTATGTTCAACATCTCGCTTCAAAAGAGATTTTTAGTATTCCTTCACATTTAAGTACATTTCTTCAAGTTTTACTTCCCAAATATACAACCCAATGAAATCAGCTAACAAATGAGGTTTGTTCTGCAAGGAAACCTGCCATGCCCTTCTCCTCACTTAGGTCACTGTCATTGTCTCATTAACACATTCCTTCCACAGAATCTCATCCTGTGCACCTCCACAGCTAAGGAGGATATTTTTGAAGTTTAATCTGACCATTGTTTCCTGTTCTTACACTTGAGAATCCATGTTTTGAATAGATGTTATGCAACTTTGGTTGAATGTTAATGTTTTTCTTCACCATCTGACTTGACCCTCATGTCATTCACCCAGTCTTGGGTGGAAAAATACCCAGCTCTTGATATTTAAACATTTCAAAATGTACATGTCCCTGTGCCCACACTTTGGCGCGGAGACAAGGGAGACATGCAGTAGAGTCTTCACTTGTGCAGATGAACCTCAATTCCATGCATCCACTCTGGTTATTGCTTAGGTCATTGTTATCTTCATCATTCCAGCTCTCAATGCACTTGTTTCATTCTTCTTCCTAATTTTATTTTCTGTTTTATCAGTTTTATTCTTTTTTTTATTGATACCAATGTAAATCAAGTCTTTCACTGTTGTACTTTAGGCACCTAGTGACAGTGAATTAGGGCTATTCCCACCAACTCCTTCCACCAAAGTTTTCAGCATGTCTCCCATACCTTCCTCCTTTGCTCCGTGGACTGCTAGTGTAACAGGTCCCGATTTTTATATAGCTTGTTATAATCTGAGACTCTTTATGTTTTTTGTAATTGACTTTG